>OX459037.1:1800000-2061514 GCA_949775005.1 Orthosia gothica
ACTGAAGTTTCCATCCGACACATTGTTTACATAGTGCATCGCTAAAGGTATTTTTATCCCTAGCTCCATCAACCACTGCCTACCCAGTAACATAGTTTTCCCAATATTAACAATGTATAGGTTTAAATATTTTTCCTTATCTTTATATTTAACAAGTGGTTTTATTACTCCTGCTGGTCGGATTGTCTCACCAGTGTAATACCTAAGCGTTAGTTTACAATTCTTTATGCTCATATTCTTAAAATATTTTTGATATGTCTCAAGACTGATACACGACACAGCGCTTCCTGTATCACATTCCATTTCCAAAACTTTATTATTGATATTAATTGGAATTAATATTGGTGGGCACTCATCTAATGATAACTGATTAATGATCATTACCTCGTCACTGCCATTACTCAACTCTTCAGCCTCGTCGACATAGTTATAGTTGTGATGACTAACATTGTAGCCTTTGTTATTCTCCCTTGGGCACATCCGCCGTAGATGACCCTCACGATTGCACACTCTGCAAACGTAACGTCTGAACTTGCATGAGAACGCGTCGTGACTCCCACCGCACACCCGACACTCCGTCCGTGGTCCAGCACTGCTTCCTCCCTTCCCGTAACTCCAGGCCGCGCCTCGGGCCGGTGCTTCCCGAGTAGCGCCGCCACCGCCGGCGCCGGCCGTCGAGGAGCCGCGCCACGTTCCTCGAGTGGAAGAGGTCACTCCACCTGGTTGTCGCTGCGCCTTGACCTTGACCATCGCTTGACAGTCCGCTGACACGTTCCGGCTACCCGTTTTTGTTTCCACTAGGGCTGCATCTATTTCCGCTGCTTCCATACTTAAAGCTAGACTGCTAGCTTTTTGAAAATCTAGTGTTTCTTCCGCAAATAGGCGTTGACGTATCGTTTCGCTCGCCAATCCACAACCAAGTTGATCGCGTAAACTCTCATTTAGCCACTGTCCAAACTCGCACGTTTTAGACATTTTCTTTAACTCGGCAACGTAATCGGATATTTTCTCGCCGGCGTTTTGCTTACGATGATGAAACTTAAACCGCTCGGCTAATATACTCGGTCGTGGTTGTAGATGTTTTTCCAAGATGTCCGCCAACTCTTTAAACGACTTGGTGGTGGGTTTATCTGGCGTGCATAAGTTCACCAGTAACTCGTAGCCTGTTGACCCCATCACCGTTACTAAAGTAGGCACTTGTAGCTGGGCCGCAATCTTATTTACGATGAAATATTGTTCTAACCGTTCAACGTACAACCGCCAGTTATCGGTCCCCACGTTAAACTCCGAAATCTTGCCGATCGACATTGTTCTATATTAATCTATATCCACCAACTGTTTATCACATTGTAAACCACATGGGTTCGTACTTTACTCGTCGCCACTGTGATGTATTTAGGAGTTCTAAATAAAATAACGCACGTATTACTTAATGGCGGTTTAATTCCTTTCTGCAAATCAAAGACAAATCAACATAAACTTCACATCAGTGTTGCCAGCTTGTACATTGTGATCATAAACTAAGAAATACCTTACAGATACAAATAAACACTTACCGCCCTTCTTCATCGAATTTAGTGTTGTGCAGACTTATTTAAAAAAAACATTTTAAATACTGATTCGCAGATTCTAAATTCAAATTCTCGATTGTAAATTTGAATTAAGAATCTACAATGTTTGAACTTATCATAATCTAGGGTTATATAGATTTTTTTAATAAGGCCCACAGTGTTCTGTTCTGGAACGTACCTGAAAATAGAAAAACAAAAGGAGTTAAAAAAAAACGTAAAACTCGTTTTACGTCAAGTTTTCTTTCATTTATATAAACATCTCAACCCACTTCATATCTTGAAATATAAAAGAAAAGCAAGAATTTTTAAAAGTTTCTTTACAAACTCTTAAAAAGGTTTTCTTATTTCTGGAAACTTAAATATTCTTAAATGTTAAGTGCGGCGAGACTGCTGAATGAGCTAGACGCCGACTAACGATGTTTTAAAAACGTCTCATTTAGAATTTTAATAAAGAACTATATTTTATCTGTGGTTTTACTTGGACGGAGCGCCTAAAATTTATGCTTTTGACGTTAAAAGTGTGAAGAAAGAGTAACCTTTTACAGCAGTGAGAAGCGTAAATGACGGCAAAGGTTTTGTTTCTTCATCTTACATTTTACTTATTAATGATAAAGTTGATAGTCCAGACGTTGGACACTTCATCACGTATAAATGATTGAAAAGTATGTGTACCATACAAATAACCATATGTGTCAATCTCTCGCGGCATTTCATCTTTCTAACTCGTCGTGCTGTGCTGGCGCTGCCGCTGGCCGCAGAGAACCTCAAGCGGCGAAAAAATAATAACTTTATCAACAAGACACATTTTCGAGCCGTTTTGGGTTGAAACTCTTGGTCCGTGGGATTCGAGTATTTACGCTTTATTTTAAGAACTATCCAAATGCCTAGTTGATACGTCGTCGCGTGACCCAATGGCTGGGTTGTACCGTGAACAGATCAGAGGACAAGCTTTGCCATACAACATGGCAATTCTGCCATTATTTTGGGCATATAACTGGTGGACATATTTTAGATTAAGTAGTCTTTGTTACCGAAAAAGATAGTTTAACTCATCGAATTTTAATTATAGTTTTTCTTTGTATTGCAGTCTTGGTAAAATACTACTAAGAAATACTGACTCTAGTATGAGAGTTTAACAGATAACAGCATTTACTTACTTTACAACGAAATAAAAAACTATACACATTCTACTTATACTTTACAAAGTATAAACTAGACCCGACAGAACTGAATTCGTATAAAATTCCCATAGACAACACTTTCAGTTTCGCCCGATTTTCAAATTTCCGTGTAAGTTTATTTTTTTTTCCTTTCCAGACAACCTATAATGGACTCTTACGAATATTATAACAAAAAAAAAACCGGTTCAGAGCGTGTCGGATTATGACAGAATAGAGTTATGTAGATACCCGTCCCGAAAACCATGAAAATGAGATCCATGACGAAAATAAACTATAAAGGCGCCGAACATTGCTCTAAAGAAAACATAAACTGGATTAAAGGCCAAATTTAACTTTGCCGTTGGAAAACTATGTCCACTTACATCAACATAGGTCGCGGTCTGTTTACCAAAAGCAAATAAGTCCGTAATCGATTTTTTTTGTTTAAAATCGCTATGTACAAACATCGCCCATTTTATTATATGTTTATAGATAGATGTTTATATAGATAACATTTATAGATTATTAACAGGATTAATAGGATGAAATATTAATATTATGAGAAACTTTAATTTCGAATTAGCAGACATTGCATTGCTTCAATCTTTGGTGATGCTTCGTCAGCTAATCGTCGCCAGGGTTCATTAAAAGGGATTATTATTATCATTATTATCCTCTTGAACTCTAATTGATCATTGTTCACACTGCCGTTGTGGCTCATAAGTTTTCTGTCTTCAACAGAATCCACAAAAAGATCCAATTTGAGTCGTTGACCACACTACACTACTTATTTTTAATACGTTGTATACCAGCTCAGATTTTTTTAAAAAGGTTCCAAATAATTTCTAGAGCTGTCTTCATCACAGTTTAACTCGCCCAAAACGATTTTGTTTCCGTCCTTATCCTCAACCTCTAATTGTATATACTGCTTGGTAACCCAGTATGAATGTGACGTCGTCAATATTCCACACGAAGAGCACCTTCCAGCTCAATCTATCAGGAGTATTTAATCATAGGACGTTGTCACCCTTTTCCTTTCTTCCAGGGCCTTTTTCGATCGGATCGTTTTTCAAAGCCATGTTGAATCGGTAATTGATTATCATTCATAATCTTCGTTGAATATGTGTTGAAAAACGTTTAGGAAATGATTACGAACAGAATTATTAGCGCCCCTGAGCCAAAGTTTATACGCAAAGGACATGACGTTTCGTGGGGAAGCGCTGGATACTGCAGTGTCAAAGTTGCCTTCATAAACCTTATTGTACAATTCATCCGTATTGTTGCTGATGTCAAAACTAAAAAAAACCGACGTTTCGATCATAGAATGTCAATCCTTGATGTTCGAGGGGCAGTGTAGCATTTGACTTAGGGGTCAGACGTTTTTTCTTCAATTCGACAGCGAGTTCTGAGATCTCCTGAGACTCGGCCTGCACTCCGTACACGACCGCCTTACCGCTATCTTGGAGAATGCGCGCGATGTCCTTAGCGCAGCTGCTGGTGATGCGTGCTGCCTCGGCGACGGTCACGATGAGAACGGAGTTGTCTTCGATATAGCTGCTGGTGTCGCAGTTGTCGTCACTGTGGACAGGGATCCTGTTCGGTATCTTCCTGTCTAGGTCCGGGCCGCTGCTGACCAGTTGGTACCAGTTGGTTTACATTGTAGCAGTCTGTGAAGCCGCCAATGCCATCTTCACTCGTAATCTTATCCTCACCCCAGTAATCAACATGTTGAATCAGATCGTTGGGAACGACAGGTATTTTTACCAAGTAATTCTCTCCTAGGTAAGGAACCTCGGAGTAAGGATACTGTTTGTTGACGTTTATCCAGTGCGAGTAGTTTGGTCGTTCTGCAGACTTCCAGACAGTAAAGGAACGCATTTTCCAATTTTTTGTGCGTAGATAGATCTAGCAACAATGAAAAATAAGTATTTATTAGAAAAGAGTACTGAAATACGAACTAAAGATGGAACCCAAACTAGTTTAAATACCAACTAGCTTATTAAAACCTACTTACCAACAACGTCACGCATATATTTTATTTTAAGTTTTCAGCTTGTAGCGCGTTCTTACAAAATACTAAAGGATTTTTGATGGGTGATCAGTATTAAATAAAGTAGAAAAAAATATTATGAGCCGCAAATCGATGAGTACTATACTTAATTTGTCAATGATATCACTGTTCGGGCGTGTTACGTATGCCTAGGAATCTGTTGACATTGCGGACACTGAGTAGTCTTAGACCTTGATGACAGTGAAGTCAACGCACGTAGTAGACATTCGCTGACATAGAAACGTACGGAGCATACAGGAAGTTACTGACGGTGCAATTACATTGAAACCGATCTATCCATGACGTCAAGGAATCGATCAATTCCGAACTAATATTAGGAGCATTTCTTGTAAGAAGGAGGCATTCCATATTCCTACATCGAGTAGGATGGATTCTCGTAAGCTAGTTAGTTGTAGTTAGTCTATTTAATTATTATAACCATTCCATGTCCTAAAATTGGCTTGGAATGGACATTTGTAGGTTAGCTAGTTGTAGTTAGTAGTTAAAACCATTCCATGTTCCAACCTCGACTTGGAATGGCCATTTTTAGGATAATTAATTGTAATTAACTTTAATAATTAAAAGTTTAGAATCATTTCGGGTTTCTTTCCAATCCTCCGGCTGTGGTAAACGTAATTGGCGTGTGTGAAAGCGAGAAGAAACGTTGTTGTATAGTACGAATAGCACTATCCCTTTTGCACAACGGAATCGGGATGGCATTGCTCATCACAGTCCGTATTATGACTTCTTAAGGCCATCCTGATTAATCTAGTTGACTAAGTTACGCTGTTTGATTCATGACCCATTCAGTCGATTATTCATATTTTTTTCTTGTTTACCATTTATCATGCACTTAGAGGTTTTCAATAATATAAATACTGAGCGATACGGGCATAGAGTGTAAAAAAAAACTATCGCAATAAACACATTCGAGTGGATGTCTATCGGCTGATATGATGATGATGATGACAGGTGCAGCAGTTATAGTGAGGATCAAATATACCTAGCAGTCGATATAAGTACCCAGCTATATTTTTTTGTTATCAAATAATTCTTCGATTTTCTATCCGAACGAAGTCTCGATATTTGACACACACCATTAATTACTAACATCTAGGTTTCTTAAGGATCGCTGACATAAATTAATGATAAACGGGGCACGAAGATTGTGGGGCTCTTCAAATAACCAAGTTTTCAAGGAAACGTCGGCAATCGCGATATGACTTGAGACGTGAGAATTGCAGGCTTCCAGGGAGGGGGGCGAGGGGGGTTATATTGTGCCCCCTTCCCCCTTCATCGTCACGGGGAAGGGAGGAGCATGAAGTCTGATACGTCAAGCTATTGTTGTTTTTAAAAGAAATGAAAAATAAGACGTTTTTCTCTGTTTAATAGCGATCGTGCTTAAAGTTCTTAGAACGCTTAACTTGAGGTAGACTTCGGTAGTGAAATGCGGTGTAAGTAATAAAATTACTGCAAATAAATTATTCGTTTTTTTGTACAATCTTTTTTCGATAACCATATCATGGCAGTGCACAAAAAATAACTAGTTCGCCATCTTGGGCCATATTGGATTCAGAATGCGTCACTTAGCAAACCATGCATTGTCAACCAAACTAAACGTGTATGCAAAATTGCATCTTAATCGGTTGAGGATCATCATCTGCCTAGCCTATTACCCATTATTGTTGGGGTCGGCTTCCAGTCTTACCGGATTCAGCTGAGTACCAGTGTTATACATAGAGCGACTGCCTATCTGACCTCCACAACCCAGTAACTGGGTAACACAATACCTCTTGGCAAGACTGGTGTCAGATCTCAGGCTTCGGACTACCTGTAACGACTGTCAAAGATCTTAAAATGACAGCCGGGACCAACGGCTTAACGTGCTTTCCGAGGCACGGAGGAAACTCAGTATGTTGAAATGGTTACCCATCCACGGACCGACCTCGGCAAGCGTTGCTTAACCTTGAAGATCGACCCGTGCGGCTGTTATTATTTAGCCACGAGCTCCTCTCTCTCTCTTAATCGGTTGAGGATAACTGCTTTAAAAGTCACACATACATACATACATTGCAAGTTAAATAAAAGCTTGTAAAAATGGTCGATTATGTGAAAGATGGAAATAAACAAGGTTCTACACTAGTGGGTGTTGTATTGCATTCAGAGACTCCTCCGTGCCTCGGAAAGTCCCGGCTGTTATTAGCTGATCTCTGGCAGTCGTTACGGGTAGTGAGAAGCCGGAAAATCTGATACCGGTATTGCTATAGGGATATCGTGTTACCCAGTTACCAGGTTGTGGAGATCCTTAGTCGGAGCTCCTTAACCGTACACACAATGAAAGTATTCCCAAATCGTTTAGTGCTTATATGTGGGATGGCGCATCGCCGTACGTCTTGTAGTCCCATGTTGGAAAGGGCTTGGTGGAATTAAATCATGCAATTCCATCGCACTCTCTACGACAGCCTGGCAACACGGCGTCGATGGCCAATGCTCTGGCTATTTGAAGCTTGCTTTGGTAGGTGCATACCAGAGCATTGAGCAAACTGTTTTACATCCGAACGGCGCGGCGTACACTCGACGTAAGGATCAGTTGAAAACCAGCGTCAAGCTATCTAACTATGTACCTACTAGATGTTTGGTATTTTGCTATTTTGTGTTATTTATTATACTATTTTTTTCTTTTGTCCTGAAAACTTGTTTGTGCCTCTAAGTGTGTGCTAAATAAATGTGTTTTCCTTTTTTCACCCTTTCACCTTACTATTTTGATCCCTTTCTGCTAAACGCCCATTTAATTAAAGCAACAGCAGAGATATTGTCGTCACCAACAAAAATATCTACAGCGATACCGGTTTCAACTGCTTTGAACCAATTGAAACTGGCTGTAACCGGTGCGGACCAAATCGAGCGACGTTTTAATTAAACTTCATGTCAAAATATTGCAGTGGCGGCTTTTATTAGGCCTTTGTTCCGTTAGTATGTCCGTCGGTTTGTGGGTATTTGCGTTGGACATTATATTATGTTGAGATTAAATGGAAACTGGGACTGTTATTATGAAAACTGGAAACTGCTCATGATTCTTAATTTATCGTTAATTTGAATTTTTCGAGGTGAATTGATATTAAAATTTATGTTATGTTAGTTTGAATTGATGCAATTTTAATTTTATTTTATACAATGTTAATTTTGACTAATGTAATGGTAATTTTAATTTATTTAATTGTATTGTTGCCTCTTTAATCCTCTGTTTTATTTTTAAGGACATCGCTTCCTCTCTTAATTTAATGTACCTTCCTGTTCAAGTGTGCATGCTATTACTATTTTTTTATCTTTTGTTCTATCATGCTCCTAATATATAATGGCCAATAATGTATAGGTTCGAGAAATCTGGCTCTTGTGATACAGGATTTTCTAGTACAAGAGCCAGGGCTGCACTGATATTTGTTCTCATGAAGTGTGTGTTAAATACCTAAATCAATAAAATATTCCTCTTCTAGTCTTTACTTAACGATGGGTATAGAAAGTTCCCAAACTAATTCTCGTTAAAGATGAAATATTTTTTCTTAAAATAATATTTTTAAGTAATCGTCTAGTATAAATTTTATTCATTTTAGTCATATTATTCACATATTTCCTCAAAAATTATTATGATTTCTACCTGGAAAATTTCCTTTCATTCTTAACTAAACTACGTACCATTATTTTCTGACTAGAAGCTTAATATTTTCCGTTCTTACTTCAAGAAGGTTGTTAGATATACAAAGAGTATCCACCTAGATCACTTCAGTTTTAATAGGCTGTATTTTCCTCAGTGTAATTAAAACTTTTATCTTGTTTAATTAACTTCAAGTCCTTAATATTTACTGTTAAGACATTCATTACTGAAGGCCAAACTTTTTAGATTCTTATTTTGATGACGAAGTTTTTAAAGTAGGTCTAGCAGGTTTTTAATATATTTTCAGAAAGTTGTTTGTTTAATTTTAATGAGATTCATCAATATATTACGTACTACTAAAACTATTTATCATTTGCCCGCGGCTTCGCTCCCGTTGCCTATCGCACAAGAACCTATAATTTTCTAGGGAAAAATGTAGCCTATGAAACTCAGTGATAGTGTACTCGCAGCTTTCTTTCAAACTCAGCGTCAGTCCACTCGTAACTTTCTTTCAAACTCAGTGATAGCGTACTCGTTACTTTCTTTCAATGTCAGTGATAGTGTACTCGTAGCATTCTTTCGAACTCAGTGATAGTGTACTCGTAGATTTCATGCAAACTCAGTGATAGTGTACTTACAGCTTTCTTTCAAAGTCAGTCATAGTGTACTCGTAGTTTTCTTTCAAACTCAGTGATAGTGTACTCGTAGATTTCTTTCAAACTCAGTTTTAGCCAACTCGTAGCTTTCTTTCGAACTCAGTGATAGTGTACTCGTAGCTTTCTATCAAACTCAGTGATAGTTTACTCGTAGCTATATTTAAAACTCAGTGATAGTGTACTCGTAGCTATATTTAAAACTCAGTGATAGTGTACTCGTAGCTATCATTCAGTGAAAGAACTTCGTAATCGGAACAGTAGGTACCTTTTTTATTAGTCTCGCGTTTGACCACTACCTATCTCACCTAATAGTAAGCGATGATGTGGTCGGCGGTGAAGGACGCTTGCCTAGAGGTAACCTCTTCACTCTTGACTTAAAGGCTCCTAGGCTTTAGATATCAGGAAGCAAATCATACCTACTTTCAAAGATTACATTTTGCAAGATATAACCAAAATAACAAATTCATCTTTTCAAAATATTCCCAGCATATCTTAACAACATGAATGCATATCCAAATAATATAAAAAAAATAGAACTTTAGTGACACCACCACACATTTCACTAAAGTTGAAGGTTCAACTTTTGCTCATACGTTTTTTCTCGTCGTCGTTACGGATATTTTTAACCGTGGTGTTAGGCAACTGGGCTTATCCCAATTGTAAACTAACCTTTGTGCCTATTGGCCTTGTTTGTTCTGTCACCTGCTTGGTATGGAGGGAAGTGGAAATATGATTTTTTTCGTACTCCTTTGTTATTCTGTTCTGATTAATTTCGTTGCGGGATCCAAGACAGTTAAATTCATTCTCCAGGACTTCGTCGAGCTTCATTGCCTCGGTGCTTTTCTAATGGTCGCCACTGTTGATTCAGGCTTTCAGGAATTGCAGTGGTTTGGGAATAGTGCGATGGGATTGTCCCGTAAAACGGATAGTCAGAAAATCTGAAAACCAGTATCGTACGTTGGATTTAGTATTGACAACATTATTACCGGATAACTTAAAGGTACGTTTGGCCGACGAGCCATTAGTTGATATAGACGTGCAGCACCCACCACTGTTCGTTAGCGTGAGCACCGGTGATCAACGAAGGGGGTGCCGCTGCTGACACCACCAAGTGACAGTCCTTTAAATACTGGTAGTGATTATTATCCAGGTTGGAATTTTAAAAAAGCTGACTTGTCTTATTTATATTATAACTTACAATTGATAAATTGGGATTCGTTAAGTGAAATGCAGGATTCTAGTTCGGCTTTGGCTTGTTTTTATAGTCTTGTGAATAACACTATTGATCTATGTGCAACTAGGAAGAAAAGGGTAGTAGGTAAAACTAATAAGTCTAGAGTTTACCCAGAGTGGTACACGTCTGACTTAATATGGGACATCAAACAAAAGTGGAGACATCATAAATTATTTAAAGTAACGTCATCTCCGAGTGATTACGAAGTATTTAGTCGGTACCGGTCAATAGTTAAACGTAAAATCACTTCAGCGTATCAGGCTTACCAAAATAAATTGCAACTAAATTTTAAGGATGATCCCAAATCATTTTGGAGCTTTGTTCGAGCTAAGCAATCCAGACGTAATAAGCCCCAAATCACAAAGGATGGCATAGTGTTGAGGGAGGAGGAGGCTGCTGAAGGTTTTGCTACCTATTTCCACTCGGTGTACAGTGGGACGCGTCCGACGTTAGACCCGGCCGCGGCGGAGCGCGCGGGCTGTGGAGCAGGCTCGGCGCGCGTGCATGTGGACCGCGTGAGTCAGGGGGAGTTGTGCGCGGCACTCCAGCGGCTCAAGCCAAAACAGTCGGTGGGTCCAGATGGAATACCAACTTTTATTGTCAGGGACTGTAGCTCAGTATTTTGGAAACCACTGCTACACATTTTCAATCTGTGCTTACAAGAAGGACACTATCCAGATCAATGGAAAATGACGCGAGTTATCCCGGTACCAAAGGGAGGTGCAGGGTCGGACGTCGCTGGTTATCGACCTGTGGCCGTTCTGTCAGCGTTCGCTAAGGTTTTTGAATCAGTGTTACACAAATCCATTTACACGCAAGTGAGCCCTCTACTGCATGATGCTCAACATGGATTTCGTGGTGGTCGGGGTACGGGCAGTAACCTGCTGTCGTATGTGGCGCCAGTAGTGGACGCTGGAGGGCAGGTGGACGTCGCGTACTTCGACTTTCGGAAGGCTTTTGATATGGTGGATAATGACATTCTATTGGCTAAATTTGCTGCGTTAGGTTTTACACCTCATTTGCTAAAGTTTTTTGCGAGTTATCTTAGTGAGCGCCGGCAGTATGTCGAGTACGCCGGGCACAAATCTAAACCATTTTATACATTTTCGGGGGTAAGCCAGGGCTGTAATTTGGGCCCACTGGAATTCATTATTATGGTTAATGATCTCCCGGAGGTCGTGAGCAGTGCAAGGTGTTTGCTATTTGCAGAATTTTTTTAAAGTGTTTATCTCGGTAGCAAGCGCCTCGGATGGTGAGCGGCTACAGCGAGATCTCGATAAGGTGGTGCAGTGGAGCCAGGAAAACAAACTGGTCTTCAATGTGACCAAATGTTGTGTAATGACGTACAGTCGCGCGCGTGTCCCGCTACAAAATCGCTATGAGATGGACGGCATAGTGATGCCGCGTGTCACGCAAATGCGGGATCTTGGAGTTCATATGGTGGCCGAGCTGAGGTTTCGCAACCACATTATAGATTTGTGTAGCAAATCTTTTAGAAATTTAGGTTTTATTTTACGACAATGTACGGATTTTAAAAGTGTAGCAGTGGTAAAAATACTTTATAATGCTTTGGTTCGTAGTCATCTCGAGGCAAGTGCCATTTTACGGAATCCGCATGAGGACAAATATAGTCTTATGGTCGAAAAAATTCAAAATAAATTTCTTTATTGTTTTTTGATATTGCTTCAAATATAAATTCACGAGGTATTTATATTTGAAGCAATATGGGGTTTACCCATTCTACCCGTTGATGTATCCGAGTCTGTTTGTGTTGGGCATGGTCGGGTACGCTAGGCTGGCGGTTAGGAGGGACGTCGCTTTGGTAAAATACGTAGCCAGAGTGCTGCGCGGGCTGGTGCATCACCCAGATGTACTGGAGGCGCTGCGGCTGCATTTCCCAGACGGGTATGTGGGTGCGCGCCGCCGCCCCACTTTGTTAGATGTGCCATGGGCTAGGACAAATTTATTAAAGTTTGCCCCTTTGTCACGGGCCGCGCGTATTATAAATAATATGCCATCGGAAGATGTGTTCCATAGCCTGCCGAAATTTGTGTCAGGAGCACAAAGGTGCATTGAAGGTGACATACAAATTTGAAATGTTTCTTTTCTATATTAATTTTTATTGTTAAATTTATATGTATATATATGACTATAGTGTATATAACATTATTTTTTCGGTATAACATCGTCTTGGAATACTGTAAGATGTTGTACTTATGTGTGTTAATAAATAAATAAATAAATAAGTATTTCCAAAGGATATGGTGTTACTCAGTTACTGTGTTGCAGATATAAAATGACGATCGACAACCTATCTGTCTTCTACATTTCAATCTTATTCTTTATTCATCTGTTCTTTACATACAAGAGCGAGTTCTGTAAAATAAGTTAAGGCCGCCTGTTGTATGTTTGTTTTAGTTATAAGATGTCTTTTTGAATAATTTTTCTCTTGGTGTGCAATAAAGTGTAAATAAATAAATATAAGGAAGAAAGCTTTAACAATACCTGTCATAATAAGCTCTGCCAACAAATGCCATACTACCCACTAAAGTATACGAGTAGCTTATGTTGGACGAACGTGCGCTATTTATATAGCTCTTGTTTCTTTTTGTTGCCCAATCACGTCGCAGTAATTAATTTTTCGGGGGTAGCACAACAAAAGGTTGGAAATATCGTCGAAACTATAACTATGTGAATGTAATTTAGGTACTTCTTTTTGTTTTGGTTTGATTTCATGTAGGATTTAACGTGTGTATGTATTCAACTTAGGTATTGAAAAAAAAATGGTACAGGAATAGGTTGCCTGGTAGAAAATGCCTAAGTAATTGAGGCAGTCGTGTACCTACCGTGGTAATCAATCAATCAATCTACTGATTCTTTTGCAATATATAGGTAAGTAGGAAGGTGCAAAAATACATTAGATTACTGAGGCAATCTCTTCGTGGTGACGATTTTTATCGCCATTAATCAGTTAACTCGATCTATCTTCGTAAGTACATTTTATTTATACCTTTCCTTGGCAACACCATTTTTACAGGTTCGCTAACAGCTGTTCCAGCCATTTGATGGCCGCAACAGTGCTTGGCGACAATAATACTGGTATCCAGCTGCATCTGGTCAGACTGTAAGCTGACCCCAACATGGTTAATGATTAGACAGATAATGATTAAGTACTTACTCAAATGAGTTTCACCACAAATAATTTACTACTAGCATTTTACCTGAATAAACGTAAACTGAAACTACCTTTACACCTCCATTTTGAAAACAACCAGCGTCCATTACCCGTGTCGATAACTTCAGGTTCATTAAATTCTGACGAAGTTATAGAAAGTATCAAAATGTATTTGAAGTCAGTGAATCTTGGCGGAGTTCTGTAGTTTCGACGCTACGACGGTGTCAGTCGGAGCTGGAAATGTTTATGGAATAGAAAATTCTGACATTTAAAGGCGCGGCCCCATCGAGAGCCAACCCCCACATAATTGGGTTGGAGTGCTACCACAGATGAGCTCTTCCACATATAATCAATACCGTAATTTTTGAAAGAAGTACCTTCAGAAACACACCTATGCACATGTGCTGTGCAGATATTTTTCAGTGCTTTTTCTATATACGTAACGATATCGTAGCATAGCACGTCTCTGGTACAAAAGCCAGCTTAACTTCCATATTGAAAACAGCCAGCGTTCATTACCCGCGACGGTAATACGAGTATCAGAATCTTTCGGACGAAGTTATGGCAAGTATCAAAATGAATTTAGCGTCAGTGAATCTTGGCGGGGCTCTGTGGTTTAGACGCCACGACCGTGTCGGTCGGAGGGCAACTTTGTGGACGTGCGGTTGGACGCGGAATTCGGTAAAGCTAGTTGGAAAACTGTGTGGCATGGAAGATCCTGCTATCTAAGGGCGCGGTCCCATCAAAAGCTGTGAGATAGTTTTCTCTTCTTCCAAATTAGTTCACTAATATATTTGTGATGATTTAATTGCAATGTTCAAGTACACATCTAATAGTCAAATGCACTTAAGAGGAAATGCAGTCGCAGACATTCAAATTCCTATTCTGAATTTCCTATTTAAATTGTTCTAATATTGAAGGATGAAATAGGCGAGAACCAAACCTCGAATTATGACTTTTTACTTGGAAATTCAGTTGGATGTCTGCTGCCGCATTTCTTCTTAAGAATAGACTTTGTCATTTCGTTTTAGAACTGGAATAAATTATATGATTTTACATTCAGCTAGATGATTACGTTTTTACTCAATTCGTTGTCAGTCTGTCTGTCAATTACCTTTTTCTCAGGAACGCGAGGAAAAAAAAAAAAAAAAAAAATTCACATAACGATATAACTATGTTAGGTTTGGAGTCACCTTTTAAGCAAAGATTTTGCTTGTATTAGGTGGTTCCGCTCCTCCAGTTTACAGTCATTCTATAGATGTGTGAGATATAAGCAACAAGATTAATTTAAGACTATTTAACATTTGATAAATCATATATAAGCAAGGGATCGCACTGGGTGTAGAATATGTTTGTGAGTGTGTATGTGTACGTTTGTGTGTGAGTGTGTTGTATGTGTAGCGCGATGGTATGTGCGTGTGGTGTGTATATGTGTGCAACTTTTATGTGTTTCTTAGTTATGTGATCTTGTGTAGGATATCTTCGATTTCTTCGTAACTTTTACTCTTGAGCCATTCAGTTAGTGTTTTTTTGCAGTCGTGGTATGTCATAGAGTAGATGGCACATTGTTCATTGAGAGCGTTATATATACGTGAAGATTGTTTAATAAATTGCCTTGTTGCAAATGTAGTACTCACTGGACAGTCTTCAGCGACTTTATTTTTCCTCCTAGACTGTGTCTTGGAAGTAATGAAGGGAAGAGATTTGTGTTTTTTTAATGCAATCTGCAAGACATAGAGTTTCCTAACTGTCAAAAGATTTGAGATTGAGTATAAACTTTCCGTGGGGAATCTAATCGGTTTAAAATACATGACTTTTAGTAAAGCTCTCTGTGCCCTCTCCAGCTCCAAAAATTTTGTTTTAGATGCTCCGCCCCAAATTGGCAAACAGTACGTCAGTATAGACTGACCCAGGGAGACATAAATTTGCTGGATAAGATCCTTAGTGGTCACGTGGCGAAGAGATTTGAACGTCCAAATTAATTTCCTAACTCTGCTCATTAATAGTTCTAGGTGCAAGTGCCACGATAGCCTTTGATCAAGCATAACACCAAGGTATTTAGTACTGGATACTTTATTGATTTTTAAACAAGAGCAGGTGGTGTTAGTGGAGCTGGAGCAGGTATGGATTTTAATCTGAATATCTGATGGCTGGGTACGGTCAAATATGGAAAAGCAGATGTAATTTGTCTTTGAAATATTCAAAGTTAAAAGATTCTGATCGAGCCAGGTAGCTATTGTAGACAGACCACGTTCGGTGATGCGACCTACGCTGTCCCATGTTTCTCCCGAGAAAACAATTGCTGTATCATCAGCATAAGAAAATATGTGAGCACCATCGATACTCATGTTACATAGGCTGTTTATATAAATGAGAAACAGCGGCGGCCCGAGCACACTACCTTGTCCTACTCCGTAAGTCACTATTTCTTCGGAACTAGTGACTGATCCTATTTTAACTACGTACCTGCGCTCACTCAGGTATTCCGTGAAAAGTTTAAGTGGTACTCCTCTTATACCAATATCTTCTAGCCTATGTAGAAGCGCAGGGACAGAGACTGTGTCGAAGGCTTTTTTGATGTCTAGAAAGACGGCCAGACACTTTTCTCGATTGTCCACTTTTTGAGTGACGATAGAGGTCAGCGCTAAGACCGCGTCTTCAGTAGACTTTCCCTGTCTAAAGCCAAACTGTGAGGGTGAAAATATTTTATGTTTTGTTAAATATGTACTTAATCGTTGGTTTATTAATCTTTCGACAATTTTAGACAGGGACGGGAGGACGGATATCGGCCTATAGTTAGACGGATCAGTCTTGTCACCACTCTTATGCACAGGTGTTATTACTGCTTGTTTCAGGGCCGTGGGAAAGCATCCTTGTTCAAAACATAGGTTAATAAGGTGCGAAATTATTGGTGAGATAATGAACTTGGCAGATTTTAAAAAACTTACGGGGATTTTGTCCCAGCCAGTAGCACTGTCGGATTTTAGGCTCGTAATTACGGTTGCTACTTCTTCAGGGTCAGAGTTGAGCAGTACAAACGATGAGACCGGCGGGCTTGGAACGTCCGTAGGTTTGTTGGGGTCGTTGTTAGTCTGTCTCTCAGGATTATTTATTATTTCGTCAGCAAGATGCCTTCCCACGGTTGAGAAGTATTCATTCACTTTATTCACTGCCTCGAGAGGGGTAGCGGCTGATTCCAGTAATTCTGTGCTTTGTGTCTTAGGTGGTTTTCGTTGGGTAATATTGTTTATGGTTTGCCATAGCTTTTTAGAGTTTTTGTGTGTCTTATAGAGCTGTTCGCGATCGTATTTACGTTTTTGTTTCTTAATGACGCTGTTGCAGTAGTTCCTGTATCTCCTATAAGTGATTTTTAGTATCTCATTATGAGGGTCTAGTTTTAGTTTTTTTTGCATACTGTTGCGGTTATGTATACAGCGCAACAGGCCTATGGTCATCCAAGGTTTGATTAATCTATTTTTAAGGGGGATTTTTATTACAAGTGTACCGGCAGTGAGACATTTCTGTAGTAAAGTTATTAAGTTATTTATTAGCATGTTGGGGTTAGTTAGGTCTAAGAGGTCGTGAATGTTGCTATTTTTTAAGAGCTCGAGAGAATATTCGACGTTAATTGAAGTTTTAGTTTTAAAAGATTTGTGCTTGTTCGTCAATTCAGACAGTTTTAGGAAAATCATAGAGTGATCGGTGATAGTGGTTTCGATAATTGCTATGAAAGCTGATTTATTCTTAGGTCTAAGCTTGAGAATGAAATGATCTAGACAGCTTTTGTCGCGAGTGGGATGTGAATGTCCAGGTAGTAGGCCGTGCATTGCTAACATGTTTAAATAATTAAGTCGATTCGCTCTTTCATACGATTGTTCTTCTTGCTTGTGTATTAAATTTATATTGATGTCACCCGTAATGATAACATTTTTATTTGAAGAGAGGGTGGCTAAGTGTTGAGATAAGGAGTTTATGAAATCATCTGCATTTGTCTTTGATGGAGAGCGATATATCCCTATGACTATGAGATCGGGTTTAATTTCAACCTGTAAACAAGAAGCGTGAGTTAATTTTATCTCTTTTATTTTAAAGATGTACCTTTTACTAACAAAGACGACGACTCCGTCAGCTTTATTTAAATGCTTAGTGGTGTAACCTGCCGAATAGTTTTGTAATTGAGGAATATTTTTATTTGGGTTTAGCCTGCATTCACTTAAAACAATAAGGTCAGTGTTAAAATTTAGATCGGCCAGGTTCAGCTGTAAGTCATTAAAATTTAGATAGATACTTCTGATATTTTGTGAGATAATCGTAAAATCGGAGTTTTTAATCTTTACAGTCGCACTAAAATCGCGAATGGAAAAGTTTGATACTTGAGCTAATTCTATGTAATCTATTTCAGTTATTGCTTCCAACGTTCTATCCATAACTGTCTCTAACAGGTCTTAGGTAAGAAAAATTATAGTCTTTTAGGGTATTGAGTGTATGTGTTTTTATGCGTATTATGTATGTATTGTTCTGTATGAAAGGTTTACTAGTGTATGTTTTGATTGTGTGTGTGTGCGTTATAACTACAGATTTTGTACTCCTTAATCTACTTAGTAATATTACAATGACAACTAATTTCAACACATTAATAGAAACCTTATAGCTAATAGAATTTAACAAATAACAGCAAGAGAGACTATTATGCTTATTTTTAATACATGAGACGTAGTGATTAATTAAGACTAGTCATATTTGCTGCATAAGCTTAGTAACCTGGATTTCGCTCTTTATTATTATTTTTGGTGAGACATCATCTTTTTTGACGCAGACTTGGCCAAAGGAAGTCCAGCAGTATTTGTAGGCTTTGGATTTAACTAGATCGCGGGCGAGAAAGTATAAGCGCGCACCCTTGGTGGTTAGCTGCTCGGATACGTAGATTGGGGTGTATTCATTAGTAGTGAATCCTAGATGTTTTGCGCATAGTTTATCTTTGTTTCCTCTGTTGTACGTGCGGGTCGATTTCAAAAAGTCACTTTTTAATATAGATGATGCTAGTTCGACGACAATCGGTCCGTTGTTTACGTCGCTGCGTTTGTTTGGGATTCGGAAAATGTCTTTGATTTCGTATTGTTTGATAGGGCACTTAGTTTCATTTGACAAATGTGTAACCATTTTTACTAAGTCACTTCTAGTTTCGTTTCCGATTTTTGGTGCGTTTTTTACCTCTATCGTGGTTTTACGGCTTCCCCGCTGAAGATCCTCGATTTTATCTTCTAGTAGGATTATGTACTCCTCATCCTTCTTAGTCTTTGTTTCGATTACCTCAATCTTCTTCCTTAGCTCTTCATTTTGAGAGGTGAGAAAGGCCATAGAGCTCTCTATACTAGTATTTGTAGTCCTAATTTCCAATAATGTAGAAGAAATCCG
The DNA here is from genome assembly GCA_949775005.1 of Orthosia gothica. Taxonomy (NCBI): domain Eukaryota; kingdom Metazoa; phylum Arthropoda; class Insecta; order Lepidoptera; family Noctuidae; genus Orthosia; species Orthosia gothica. The sequence goes on from OX459037.1 coordinate 1,818,914, forward strand.
TTTTATTTCCTCACTTTGTTTCGTGATCAACGATGATATGAGTGTTTTGACTTCTTCTTTGAAGTTGCGAAAGTCAGACTCGTAGTCGTGTTCTCGCGGTCGCTTGTTCCGTTGTGAGACAAAGTTGGGTGGAGTAAGTTGAGTATCAGTACACATGGCGATGTTAGACTCAGATAATGACTTGTTAAGTGAATGCTCCATTTCCAGTACCAGGGTACAATAACGGTATGCGATGTAACAGTTGGTTGGATGTAGAGATATGCACACACTATCGGTTATGGTGTTACTTATTTATGTAGAGCAAATAACGACACGTCTTTTCTCGTTGCGAGTTTGGGCGAAAGAGGCAGGAGTTGGCAAGCAGGGATTCCTTGCAAAAAAGTTCTGGCAACAAGTTGCAGCGATGAGTTTGTTATAACGCCAGACAAGATTTAAAAGCAATACAAGCTATTCAAATTTGCTCATACTACTGGCTCAGGCGTTTTTGATAAGTATTCGTATAGTTGAGGGTAATCGATCAATTTTGGGTAAAAAACTATTCACTGATTGTAATGTTTCGGACGATTTATCCCACGAATCACTGTACAAACGTTGCAACCAATATTACCACAGCTTGCCAGTCACTTAGTTAGTCCACTCACACAAATTTTACGCAAATACGTTGAGTTTTTACTCCAAAAAGTTCTTATTTATGGAGAGCACTTTCAAGATGATCTAACTGTCACAACAACTCGAACGAGAGGGGGAAAGAGGCGAGGAGGTATAATACTCACAACAGATCTTTGTGGCTCTGAATTGGCTGCAAGAGGCTGCGCACTAGCTATTTTTGTGTCAATATTGAAAGTGAAAATAGCATTGTATAACTGTCTCTTTCAGTGGCATACGTTTGTCGCATCATCCTATCTCGTTTACTCTATGCAGTTAATCTGTTTCGTGCGCAATAGTTGACAAAGCCAACTTCAGAGCCACAAAGATTCGTTGTGAGTATTATATCAAGTTGAAATTAATACGAAAACCAGGTATGCAATCCCTTGTTTTCTAACAAGAGCAGTTGTGTGAACTCGTATACTTTGATTCTTATTTATTACTTATTTGTGATTTTTGTTTACATTTTTTTAGTTAGCTTCTTGCACTCGGGTTTTTTGATTTTATGAATTATCTTTTTTTTACTGTACATTTTATTATCTCGTCTGAATGTATCTATGTTTTTCTTGTTGTTGTATAACATTTCAATATAATTATTTGATTCTAAGGACATTAACGGCACACTTTTTATTTAAGTAAAGTATCCATGGATACAGTCGCACGATATAAACGACGTTCATTTTCCGCGCGGTTACGGACGGTAACTTTCTGGTCGGGATCACTCGGCCCAATCTCCGACGATTGCCGATCGCGCGAGCAAATACTCTTGGCGATATTACGGTAAAACTCTTACCAAAGCGTACAATCAAACGCATGGAAAGCTAACCGTTTAACCCCGAAAGCGATTTGACTTCGTTGTAGAAACGGTGGTTTTCCTAGTTCGTGTGAAGGTATAGAAGCGCGGTGACTGTACGACATTGCAGCCGAGGTGAGTAAACTTCGCCTGAACGACTTCTTAGCACGCTTTAGGTAAGTTTTTATGTAATTGCTCTTGAAGTTTGTGAGTTTGTAGGACATGTGGATAAGATAGTGTTGTGATAGGATAAATGGTTTATGTCGATTAGGAGATCGTGTCCATAGCTCGAGTAATATGTGGTTTGGCTGTCTGTTTGTTATGGTTTTACGCCTAAACTTCTGAATCATTTTCAATGAAATTTTGTATTGAGAGATATTTAACCTTGGAGATGTACATAGGATGCTTTTTATCCCGTAAATACTTTCCATTGGAATAATTGCCGACTTTAACACGGGCTAAGCCACTGGCTGAAGCTAAGTGTGTGTTATTACACGCAAAAACTATTTAACGGATTTTGATGAAACGTTACAGTAATAAAGCTCATACATCAGAATAACATAAAGTCTATAATTTATAAAAGTTATATAGATATCAAGTACTATTGCCCATCAGGCGTCAGGCTAGTCATTCTTCAATGCTTTTACATCTTCCGCCATTAAAGTTCTCCGAAATGATATTGCATATTCAAAGCGTGCCCACATTATCTAATGCCGTGATAGCTCGGTACCAGCGACGTAGTAGTCTAAGAGCACACTGCAAAAATATGCATGTATGTTGTTTTTGATAAAACTTGATTGTTATCGTGGAATAGATTACTGCATGGTTGGCCTGGCCGTATCTAGCCGCAACTAGTTCCTAGTTCTTTTTTTTGTTTCGATAAAACACTAGAAATTTCTCCTGTATCGTGGGTACAACATCATCTAGCTCTCAGTTAGCCGCCATTCATGGCTGGCCAGGTTTAGCAGGTAAACTGGTACCTAAACCAAAAACGTTATGTTTGCCTATTTTCTACAACAATTTCATTACAACGATGTTGGATCCATTTCAAAAACTTGTATATTGGGGTAAACGACCGAACATGAATTTTAATTTATGTAACTACTGTCATGTATCATTTTTGAATAAAAAAAAATTGGCGGTGGGATCTTAGGCTACTGGCGGTGGGGTATAAGTGCGGAGTCACGACCGCGCAGAAATGGGGCAAGACGGAGCAATATGAAAGGGTACGCCTATCGTTAGGGTGTCAGTTGTCATGAAATATTATAGGCATACTTGAATTCATTAAAAGAGCCTTAAAAAAATCTATTTAGTCCGTCATATTACCTACCAAAAAGTAGAGGACATATATTTTTTCTTTTGTAAACGTACAATTATGACGCACTTTAAATGCACTCTGCGCGTTAAAATTACGCGTGTCGCCACGCTTTGGTACACGTTTTACCTAGAAGAACTCTGATGCGCTTTATCTTTGTCAATTACACATATTACTTTTTGGTAATCTAACTGATGGACTAAATAGTTTTTTATGTAGGTAGATATTATCCTTCACATCACATCACACATCATCAGCCTATTAATGTTCCCACTGCTGGGACACAGGCCTCTCTGTGAGAGGAAATGGGCCGTAATCCACCACGCGGGCCCAGTGCGGGTTGGTGGATGTCACATGTCTTCGAATTTTTGGTTCTAGGACATGCCGGTTTCCTCACGATGTTTTCCTTCACCATTTTGAGAGCAGTGGTGAAGAAATAATTTGCACAAAGTAAAGCGCCTGCCTGGGCTCGAACCCACGACCTACAACTAAGTCGCGGCCGATACCACTGGGCCACCGCTGCTCTCATACTTATTCGTTATATTTTCAATCCATCGTTATCAAATCAAGTACCTATCAATTTTAGCGTGGTATATTTTCAGTGATCATTTGTATTAAAAGTGCCTAAAAAAGCATACATTGCAATGGAATTTGAACCGTGTCATTTATGACATAGAGTTTTTTGTTCCAAGATAATAATCATCTCTGATTCTGAATTAAAATGTGGAGAGTGACATTTTGTTATAAACAACTCATCAACTTTGTTATAATCTATGGTGGCTAAAGTTTGGAAAAATAAGTGGCTAATGGAAATTTCCGATTTTATCGCATAAAGTTCCAAGAGAGGTCGTTTGCTTTGAATTTGTATGGGTTATAAGCACAATACAACTACTATTTTCCTGGAAAATGGGACTGGTTCTTATACCCTTAGCTCTCACTGAGCTCAAGGGATGGACGCTGTCACGCTGTAATAACGTCATCAAATAAAAACACATCACAGAATAAAACAATTTGGCAAGAAAATAAATAACCACAAATATGTGAGAATAGGGACACAATATTGTCGTCCTCTCGGATATTCACTTACTTTTTATATCTCGCGTTGAGCACAAAATTGGAGACGCAGAACGCACATACACAATCTTTTTATTTCGCCTGGCGAACATAATCCGGCGGATCCTGTTACAAAGAATATACGTGGAGAGGTAGGGGAATGTTTCTTATAGGTGTGAAAACTTTAGTCACGGCAAAAGCCTGAACAAAACGAAGGTTATCGACAAAAGCGTGACACTATAACAGGACGCTTTGTCGCCAAAGGTTCAAGCCCGCTGTTTGGCACAAAGGGAACCGTTCAATAAAGCACAAGTTCCAATTATTTACACGTTTTCAAGGGCTTTGCGAGTGACGATAACTCAGTTATGGTTGAGTTATGTGATTTACATGATTCAGAAATTGGGTGACGACTAATGTAGGTACGTACCATCTTATTTTCAAATAAATGTTATATTGTTTGAAGTGTTCTAATACAGGCAATTTTTACTTAAAAGGGAACTTCAAATACCAAACCTACCTAGTACGCAATATAATATGAATGAAAAATAAATAAATTGTATTTGCATTATTTACAAAAGGTCGTAGAAGTACAGAAAATTCAATAATGGTGTCAAAATCAGTGTGAATTTTAAACTTTAAATATTTGTATATTTAGCTTTGTAATGTTTATTTATTTATTTATTTATTTATACTTTATTGTACACCAAAAAATACAGGAACAAAAGAAACTTAAAACTAAACATATACAATGGGCGACCTTATCGCTTGCCGCGATCTCTTCCAGGCAACCTGGAATGGACAGTGATTGCCTGGACATGACATGGGGTTGTCAGTGGTGTAACAATACCAACAAAGAACATACAGATACAATAATACTTAATAAAAAACACAAATAGATAATTATATATGCTATAAAATAGATACATAAATACATACATATTTAAATTATAAACAATGAAAGAAAATAAAAATATGTATGGCAATCATAGACAAAATATATGACAACAAACTAAGAGCACGATAACAGCGATAAGTAATGTTCCTTGATGAGTCTTTTAAATATAGGCAACGACTGTGCACGTTTGATTGGGTCAGGCAATGCATTCCACAGACGAGCAGCCTGGACAGTAAAAGATTTGTCCATGAAAGTTGAGGAATGCATTGGCATTTTGAGTCGCAAGTTAACTGATGACCTTAGAGATTTCGTGTGGGAATCGCAGATAAACTGAAAACGATTCTTGAGGTAAAGAGGGGTGGAAGGAGTAAAGAGCACATTAAACAAAAGAGAAAGAATATGAGTATTCCGGCGAAGGCGAATTGGCAACCACTTGAGCTTGACACGGAATTCAGAAACATGGTCATATTTGCGCAAACCGAATATGAACCTTATACAAAAATTTTGAAGCCGCTCAAGTTTATCGAGTTGTTCTTGAGTAAGGTCAAGATAGCTGGCATCAGCATAATCAAGGATGGGAAGAAGAAGAGATTGTGCAAGCGCAATCTTGGTGGCAGTCGGAATAAAATTACGTAGTCGTTTCAAAATTGCAGCAGATGCAAACAACTTACGGCTAACTTCTTGCAATTGGGCAGTCCAAGAGAAGTGCCTGTCGATGAATATCCCCAAGTTTTTAACTTTCTCACTGAAGGGAATAACTTAACTCATTGTCAAAAATAACTTGGGGAAGAGACGTCCAGTTGATCTTAGAAACCATTCTAGGACTGCCCACTATTATTACCTGAGTCTTTATAGGGTTTACCTGAAGCCCATACCTCTTGCTCCAATCGCAAATGCGAGCCAGATCAAGATTGATAGTTGCTATAGCCTCAGACAGCTTTCCGAGAGGAGCTCGCGAGTATAATTGTAGATCATCTGCATAAAGATGGTAGGAAGAATTTAGTTCATTGGATATTGAGTTTATAAAAACTGCGAAAAGTAAAGGAGATAAAACGCCACCCTGTGGTACCCCGGCAGAAGTACTACACCAGGAAGACAAGTTCTCTCCGATGCATATACGTTGCGGCGCCCGAACAGGTAACTACGAAACCAGTCAACCACCGATGGAGATATATTAAGAGAGCATAGAACTCCAAGCAAAACATCGTAATCAACAGTATTGAAAGCGTTACTGAAATCCAGCAATGCCAAGACCGTCAGATTACTGCTTTCCATGGCTGACCTTATATCATCCGTAATGTTGAGAAGAGCTGTAGTGGTGCTGTGACCAGGACGGAAGCCGGACTGGAAGGGATTGAGGAGATTATTTTTGGATAGGAATGTGCTTATTTGATTATGAATTAACCGCTCAAGGACTTTGGACAAGAATGGTAAAACGGATATTGGACGAAATTCAGAAAAGGATGAGGGATTGGACTTTTTTGGTAAAGGAATTACCTGCGCATCTTTCTATGAGGATGGGAAGAGACCGCTAGACGCTGAAAAGTTAAGGATGTGGCAAATGACAGGAAGGATAATGTCCAGTAAAACATCCATAACTTTTGAACGGCTGAACACTCCCGACAAAATTACCTTTCAAACAAAAAAAACTAGATCGAAATCGGTTCATCCGTTTAGGCGCTATGATGCCACAGACACACAGATACACAGCAACACACGTGAAACTTACAACACCCCTCTTTTTCCGGCAGGGGTTAATTATACAAAAGAAAGGTACCCCTAGGCGTCGAAGTACTCCTCCACATTGCTGTCATCCGGGAACGTGCCCAGAACACTGGCAGCTTTGCCACGTTGAATCGTAATGTTGTTTAAAAATTTGGAAAAGGAGACGTGTACTCGGGCCCCATGACCCAAGCGTTTCGTTTTTCCCGTTTCGCTTCGTAATTGTTTCAGGCTTTACTAGCTTAAGTTCATCGAAAGCAGTATAATCTAATTCCTGAACATGAGATTGAAAAATTTCAGGTTTCGATGCTGTCTACATCAGCAATTCTAAAGCTCTAGACTAGTGACATTTTGTCAACGAAAGCGTCCCGATAGCGATTGGGAAAAATACGTATGGAATCTTCTTCTTCTTAGGGTGTCGATGATAAACAGATTCTTTTAAGTTAAATGCCTGCTTTGCCCAGAATTCAGCCACTGCAACGCCCTCCGCTGACGTAGTCATAAGATCCTCACGTGTACAGACAACAGGACATACGGCACAAGGCGAAAGGTGGGGCATGGTTTGCGGGCAGAACGCACAAGCACCGAGGGCCGAAACCATCCGAGAAACCCATCTATCGAGATTGTCTTTGCTGCGGCAGACCTGAGTGCGGATTCTGTTCATAATTATCTAGGTCGGCCAAGGCAATGCATGTCCAGGCTGGTCTGCGATAGGCTCAAGGAAATGATCAGGGGATTTAAATTTCTCTCGTCAAAGATCGCATCTCTCCGTGATGATGTTTCCGGTAGATGGACTCACGCAACCAAGAAAACTTTATCGCCTTTTAGGCCTTTGGGATGTATGGTATTGTCAAGCGCTATGGAAATGAACGAGATAAATCCCTTATATTTTGGCATTTCGACTGTCGCTATCGCTGACATCGAATGGCACTTGTCTAGAGCGACAGAAATCATAACAGCTTGCGATAAGATACCTAATTGATATACTCGAGGTGCCCTCCAAACACAATTCATATTAAAATAGGAAAAAAAGCATAATTACATTGTGCCGTTGGATACCTAATTGTGTCCAATAAAATGCCGACAAGGCCGGCTCTATCTCGTGGGATCAAATCAACGGTTGTGAACGTCTGCCTTTCAGGAATTACGACGATAGTTCCTTAGACGCCTGTAAGGTCTTAGACAGTCCAAAGAACTTATTAACGCCACTATTGCTACTAACAAGACTATATTATTGATCATGAACAAACCTGTCTAATATGCATGCCTCTTGCGTGATTTTCCTAAATATGTTATGCAGATGAACCTATTATGTCACATTTTTTCGGATTTTTCAAAGTTTCAATGTAAAAGGTGGAGATATTGCGTTACCTCGGCCGCAAACCGAGACTCCAGGGTGCTCCTGAGAATTTCCTGAAAAAACCTATAGCTTAATACTTAGTTCGAAGTTTTCTTCGAGAATTCTGCTTTATTAATCAGAAAATTGTCGACCTGTCAGATTTTCACCAGTCACCAAATACACCTGTCGGGTTTATTAAAGAGGGCTCTGTGGATCGAAGTCAGGGTCTTACGTTCAGCCGTCGCGCTTACAAGCAGTAGAGCAGCTCAAGTCGTCTGTATTATTTACTAGCAGCGAATAGTATGTATTAGGAGAGGATGTTTTGACTATGTGTTTTGGTTTGTTTAAACAAGGAGCATGGAGTCTAGAAAGCAATGCAACTAACTGAACATAAGAGAGATAGAGGACGATCTCCAATCTGAATACGTGGTGGACTAGCATGACGAAGATCCAGGAGGAAGAATTGACCAACCCGACAACCTATGTAGAACAGATTATCCTGGCGTCATAAAATTAGGAGGGCCAACCCCATCTAAAGTAGGATACTGCTAGAAGAGTGAAGCAATCTGTATTATTTACTTGTATTTTCAAGGACAAACACAAAGCCGGCCTCGTCCTAATCTTACTCGTAATTCTGGTCGCGGATCTCTCCTTAATTCGTCCGACGCTGACGCCGACGCTAGACCGTTACAACGTTTCACTAAAGCTTATCCTTCACTGAGAATAAACTTCTTTTCTCTTGAAAATATTTTATGAAAATCAGAGCAATACCCGTAGTTTAAGGGAACTTTCACATTTGCATCTTTGTCGTAATCTGTCAACAGGACCCTCCAAATCAAAACTGCAGTGCGACGGCGCATCGTAAAAATCTACGAGCTTGTTGTTATGCTGTTTTCTACGTTGCGAATTCGCGTCGCGTCAATTCGCAGTTTTGTGTTGGGCCCTTAACTCTAACTGCCCTATTATTACGACAGTTTCGCGAAAATTCCCGCAATTGGCGCTCAGAGTTTAGTTTTCAAACGCGGCATAAGACTTTGCAGAAATAATTCTGCCATGTCTTATTCTGGAAAGTCATAGAAACTTTCCAGTATACTTTGCCATAATTTTTGTTGCATGCCAAATTTAAAAAATCCGTTACGTGAAAATATTAGTTACAATGAGAATGGCATGATGAGAATAATCTGAATAGTTTTTCTTTATTTCTATATCATGGTAATAAATAAATAATTCATATCTATTACCAAACAACAATTCAGAAAAAAACCTCTTGTAGGTCTACAAAATAACAGAGTAAAATTACTGCCTAAAACAAGCTTTATAAATTAGATTTTGGAATAATTTCATCCGATAAGAACGTGATGGGCAATAAAAAGATTGTAATTTTTATTGGAAATCTTCCGAAGACGTCTTTTAACACGATTGGGTCAACAAAGTCTAAGGACTGGAAAATGTAAATCATCGCAATTTTCATAAGCCTGTAGCACTACTAAGTAGGTACTGTGATCGATAAAGAGTATTTACCATAATCTCGAGATTTGGAAAAAGTTTTTGTAATACCAACACCCTCAGCCTCACCTCTTTATTAAAACCCTTACCTCCTATTTCTGAATTAAGAATACTAGTAGTAGTAGTTGATTATTTGTAGAACTTCAGCCTTAAAACTGTAAGAATTTGTTGTTAATGTAAGGTTTGACTTGTACTTAACCCGAAACACTTCCTGAGTTCAGAACCAGGCCCTTAGCTATTTTTATACACTTTTTTATGTCATCTATCACCACAATATAAGATAGGTAGGTATTCTGCATTAATTTATTTCTAAAACAATTTAATTTTGCAATCAACTTGAAACACCAAAAAAACACTCAAAAAAAGAACCGCTCAACGCACAAACGCTCATGACAAAATCCAGCGTAACGCAATAACCATATATCACAAATTACACGCGAGTGGCGACGAAATACCCAGGGCATTTCTGAACGTACCTCGACGCGGGAAAATACGTATAAAAAGCAATCACGCTGTATCGTCGGTCGTAGATTGATTTCATTAGTTGGCTATCGGGAGAAGTCCCAGCGGAAGGTGGCAGAGTGAAAAAATACCCTTGCGCCACAAGTCGAGATGTTTAAAAAGTAAAAGAATGCGCGGGAGAATGTGACGTTTTTCTAGTATAAATTATTGTGTGATTTCAGCTTACGATCTATGTTTGAAATAAAAAACTTTTTTGCAAAAAAATACTACCGACTTCCAAATGAAAAACTACAAAGTGAAAAATAATAAATAATTTTTTTTTCGATATGGACACCGACTGCCAAGTGTTAAGTTATTTTTCACTTTGTAGTTTTTCATTTGGAAGTCGGTAGTATTTTTTTGCAAAAAAGTTTTTTATTTTTCCCTTTTTAGTTTTGCCTACCTAATAGATACGCAAGTTGTTTCCTAAGGTCCCTATAACGCCGAATAGATTACCCGGATAACATGAAACTGGAACATAACCGGTGAAATGAGAGATCTGCGTACCCCTTTAGAGCGTACTGGCGTGATGTTATGTTATGAAATGGTATAAACAATAAACAGACATGCGATTGCAGCAATCCCGAGAGTGTTGCCGTTATTTATTGAAGAGTTCTGTAGTATATCTCCGAAGTTCTTGATCAGACCTTCACCAAATTAAAAAACAAACATAAGGTCGAACATAGAACCTCCTCCTTTTTGGAAAGTCGGTTAAATAGAATGCTATAATTTAGAATAATTTTCTATGGTTGGGTAGGGTCCATAAAGTACAAAACTTTTTTTTTAATTTTATTACATATTATAGGTATACTAAATAATATTATATTATAAAGCTTTTTAAATAATTATTTTCTGTAATTAAAATTGGTTACAAAAAGATATTAGTTATTATGTAGCTATTAGAATGGTTGTGTTTTTGGGTTATTCTTTTAATTCTTTATTGTGCACCAAAACAATATTCAATACAATGTGATAATAAAGTACATGTACAAAGGCGAGCTTAACTCAATGTTGAGTTCTCTTACAGCAAACCCTAGAGAGTGACAGAAGTGTACAATTTTGAAATAATGTATAATCATAAAAATAAACATAAATAAATATATAATTTTCCTCTTGAAAACATCGAGAGAAGGGCTATCGCGTAGGGAGTGTGGGTGAGAATTCCAGAGGTGCACTGCAGTAACAGAGAAGGAGCCATCATAAGGGCTAGAAGTGTGACGCGGGGTACGAAGTAGAAGCGAAGTGGCCGTGCGACAAGGTTTGCCCCTCGGGATGAGGTACTCAAACCGTTCGCGAAGGTATTGGGGAGAATTAGGATTATGCAGGATAGTATAGAGAAGGGATAGGATATGGGTATCTCGTCGACGCCGAATCGGCAGCCACTTCAATCTGGTCCGAAATGCCGACACATGGTCGTACTTGCGGAGGCCGAAAATAAAGCGGATGCACAAGTTTAGTGTTTTTTTTGTATGAAAACTAGCAGTTAACGTTTCCAGGTTCATTTTCGTATACCGACTGAAAATCATTGAAAGATTTCCAGGCCGTCAATTATCTAATTATTTTGCATAATAAACAGTTTGTCCTCTCAGAATAAAAATTATTTCAGCTCGATTAAAAAGAAACCAATTTTATGTTCTACTTCGAATAGATATTATTTAAAACACGAATGTAGGTTTATCACACTCGGCTTTGCCTCTTGTGTTAACAGTATCACATGAGTGTTTTAATACCTAATTATAAACAGTTGCATACAAGAATTTATCTACACCCATGAGGTGAATCCCCTATAAAATTTAAATTACGGCGCTGTGGTAGTGAAACGCGTGTGCATGATATGATGATTTTCTTTTTTTGAAATCATAAATATAGTAGTGAGAATGTGGCTGTTTGATGAGTAAGGAAGGAGGTATACCTACTTACTTACTGTTATTTCAAAATGATAAGGTTTTCCGCAAAAAATAATAATTTTAAATCAGCTAAAAAGATCTGCGCCAATCGCAACTCAATTGCTATGATTGGTTCGTCGATTAATTGTAATTGTAAGTATTCCTTTTGGTAAGCTGTAGGCTTCATTAAAAATGCAATTTATGTTACGGACTGTACTCGTGCCAGCTGGTTTAGGGCGGTTATGCACTACATCCGATCCGTGTCCGTGAAATTTCGGTTCCGAAGTAGCTGCAGTACTTCTTGTAGGGAGGCTTACGCACTACATCCGAATTCTATCCGTCATAATCTATCATAAATTAGAAAATTTTGAACTTGAAACTCAAATCACGGCCACTGATCACGGACATGGACGTGCAGTGCGTAACCGCCCTTATTATGAGGGCTTATTCCGAGTTTTAGCTCGTGCTCAATCGCGTTAACGTAAACGATCTCTTATGTCAATTTCTATACAGTAAAAGAGATTCCTCCTAACTGTCACTAGACGGCGCTTATCCAGTTTCAATACAAATTGAGGGTTACTTTAATACATCTCACAGTGAAAACTTAGGTGGAGTGAGCTTGTAGTGAACTGTCATCCTAGTATGATTGGATAGTTTAAAAGCTCACTTCATAATCACTCTAACTAACTTTTACGATGAGAATTTACACAATTACACTACTGATTCTTTTGTTTGTTTTAATTGAGTGCTTGGCTTTCAATCCTCGGCCCCTGTTGACATATGTGATGAGCAGTGTTGAGTACGGACACGCAGCCAGTCAGCCCGGAGACCGGACGTGTTGTTCAATTCATGTCTCGTTGTTCACTTCATTAATGAGTTTTCGCTGGGTTAGTAATTAAGAGTATACTTTTAGGATGCCAGCTTTTTTAGGTTGACAGGAGTTCTATTAAAAAATAAAATACGTTTTATTAATTTGCAATAATAAAATTTATGCATGTATCAGATATATAAAGATCCGCAAGAGAACCAGGGTTACCGACATAGCCCTAAGAATTGCCAAACTTAAGTGGAAAAATGTTCAGGAGTGGCGACCGCGAACCAGCAGACGTTGCGTTGGAAGGCCTGCCACTAGGTGGACCCGATGACCTGGTGAAGGTTGCGGGAATCTGCTGGATGTGGGACGCACGGGACCAGCCAATGTGGCGACGCTTGGGGTAGGCCTATGTCCAGCAGTGGACGTCTTTCGGCTGATATGATGATGATGCATGTATGAAACCAATGTAAACTTATTTCTAAGTGACCTTCCTGGTGGCTCGAAGCGATTCGATTTACATCACACCGCTAAGCGATTTTTACTAAGCGTGATTATAAGTACTACTTCACACAGTCGAAATGCGCGATGCAGTTCGTTCGACTTGCGCTTAAACTTTTCTCTTAGAAAAACGCAATTTCAATTGCACTGCGGCAACATTTAAGATCCCTAAGTATGTATGTATCTAGTTATTTTTACATTTGTTTTTTTTGTGTTACAAAACTTCTATTACTAAGTGATATACCTCTACTTTTTGGAATACCAACCCAAAGCATTGCATTGCTTAATACATCACAGGTGAAATGTGAGTGAGCAAACAGCAACTAAGCAAGCCACGTTTTCCAGGGAATCCTAGCTTATAGGCTCAATTACATAAATGTTGACATTATACGGATCGTATCCGGCGACCAAGTGTATAATACGGCGGTATCCGGTGCGCTTTACCCCGGCTCCACACGTTGCCAACGTTGGTCGGTTAATTTGGTGAGGCGTACACACGTTGGCTATTGAACTAGTTCTCTCTCGACAGAGCCAATGTGAAGATGTCCGAAACAGAATTCGAAATGTTGCTTTTATATTACTGAGTGCATATTATAAATTTATATTTGTTACCTATAAAAATAACGTCTGTCGATGATCAGAACGAGTAGTCACTAATTTTCTTTCTTTAAAGCCGCGCATATCCATTCGATTTGTTCCGGTCGGATCCCCTCGATCTGATCCCCTGGGGGATTCATATGGAACGCATCTCGTAAGGATCGTAGAAATAAAAATTTATCAGTTGATGCATGGCGCACCATTTAACAGAATATGGGAATGATTTACTCAATTGAAATTTTTTTAAAAAACGAGTATCATTGATGAGCATATGTGCTATTTTTATGATCCTTACTGGATGCGTTCCACATTATTGGATATGTCTAGTACAATTCTATAAATTCAATTACTTTTTCATATTTTGTCCATGCGCGTGACGATTTTGTGGATGAGAATGACATTCTCGCTAGACCTACATATTCGGTGCGAGTAAGCGCGTTGCAACAAGAATGAGCATAACACCAATATGTGGACGGATCGCGATCTTTGACACAGATTCCTTTAATAAATCCGGCAAGCGCCAGCCAACTAACAACGCTCGCCCCAACTGCAACGTTAGGGCCAATGATCTGATCCACACGTTGGACGAGTGTCGTTGGGGCCAAAGTGTGGAGCCGGCCTTAGGCGACCGGGTGGCAGTTGCCCTAGCCGGCTTTATTTATTCTCGTCCGGCTTGCTTATACATTCCCTGGTTACTGTAGCTCGGCTATCTAGCAATATTTTGTTTATTGTTTGCTTACGCTATTGACTTTAAATTAATTTATTCATTCACTAGTTTCTATCAGCGGGTTTGCATGCACGAAAGTCGGAAATTATTCCACGGAAACTTACTCCCGGAATAAAATAGTAACCTATGTTCTTCTCCGAGATACAATATTTCTCTATACTAAAAACTTTCGGTTTAATTTTTATGTTAAAAGTTTTTTATTGTTCTCTTTTTAGTTTTGGTACCTTATTTATTATAATAAAAATACGTATAATTAACCATAATTCAAAAACTACTGGTCAGATCTTAATTTCCAATCCAAATTTATATAGGACCCCACGAGCTTTCAAATAAAAAAAAACATCAAAATCGGTTCACCTAGTAAAAAGTTTTGAGGTAACATACATTAAAAAAAATACTGTCGAATTAAGAACCTAATCCTTTTTGAAGTCGGTTAAAAACCATCAGTTTTGTTGCAGCGGTTTAGCGTTAAAACGTAGCAATCAAAATTTACTAGCTCATCTTCTTCATCCTCATCTTTCTTTTCTTGTCCTATGTTACATTCGGCGCAACAAGTTTTCTTCTCCCATCCCGTTCTGTCAACCGTCACGCTATCACTGACTCCCTTTTCTAATAATTCACTTCTCACACGATCTATCCATCTGTTCTTTGGTCTCTCCATCCATTTATATACTTAACTCTTTTAGTAACATGTGTTTCGTTGGTTTAAATAAAAGTCTTAATTTATGCCGATTTGTATATTTATTTTCCTGTTGTAAGATACCATTGACAAGCGCTCTAATATTATCATTATTTCGACACCGTTCACTGCACAATTTCTTCTTGATACACTGCCTCAGGATAAATCGTTTGGAGATGCTTGTACAATGTATTTATCGTGAATACGCCTGAGTTGCTTTAAAATGATTGATGTTCATAATTCAGCAAGTTATTTCTATAGACTTTTGTTGCCTTCAGCGGTTCGTCAGCGTCGAAGTGTGAAAAAAGAGAAGATACCTTGATTAGTTCATGACGTTTGGTAGTGTACTCTTGTGTAAAAATATGCTAATGCTTATTATTTAGAGATCATTTTGATATCCAATGCCAGTGTGGTGCCTCTGTGCACAATATGACACACATACTGAAGTGCCCACCTGCAGTTTAGAGGTCCTTATACTCCCCACTGACGCCGCAATATTTAAAGTTCTCCATCGACTCAAAATGAAGAGATAACCTTTAGATTTCCTTAACCTATAATAAAATTTTAAGTTGGTAATGAAAAAAAAAACAAATCCGGCAGTGTTCGTTAGGTGTTATTTCAAACAAAGGAGCAAAAATTATAGAAACATCGTTTACAGTGTGGAACAAAAATGAAAAGCGTGTTCGGTTCAAAGTTTGCAAAGTTCAGTTTTCACAAATTACCGGTTGCCGTAAAATTATATTATAAGTTCGTATTAAATTCTCACACACTTTGGTTGGATCACCTTTGGTACGATAGACCTTATAATATACGTATATTTAAAGAAATATATTAAGTAAAGTAACTTATAAATAAATTATGGTCCTTCATATAAACAACCTGTGAGACAGAGAGACGTTCAGACGGCATATCACCGAAACTGTTCTCTGCTGCACTGGAGGATGCCTTTAAGGTTCTGGACTCGAGACGGCTAGGCATCAACGTCAATGGCGAGTAAATCAGAAGACAAAAGACAAAAAGACAAAAGACAAAAGACAAAAGATATTTATTTCAACTGGGCCACCAAGCGGCACTTTTGAATGTCACAATTTAAATTTAAATGGAATACAAGTTGATTCTACCGTGCATTCGGAAAGTAGCTAGTTATGGAGAAGAATGCACAAGAAACTCCATACTTTTTAAATTTACATGGAATAAAAGTTGATTCTACCGTGCATTCGGAAAGTAGCTTGTTATGGAGAAGAATGCACAAGAAACTCCATACTTACTCTTTTAAAAAATAAATGATTCTACCGTGCATTCGGAAAGTAGCTTGTTATGGAGAAGAATGCACAAGAAACTCCATACTTACTCTTTTAAAAAAAAATGATTTTTACAATATTTAGGTACATGAGTACATACATTAATAAATTCACATATGTGAGGACAATGCACCCAGAATAGCACTACACACTATACTATGTAAAGGTATAAAGTATTAAAAGTACTCACACATGTACTGTGCAGTTATACAATAGGTACTAGAAAAACATCAACATCCGAAGCAGTTGAGTTATGACCAATCCCAACTGACGGCGCCCGTTCACGAACATGACGCATGAATCGGCACCACCCAGCTCAACCATCATGAAGGGAACCGAATGATCCAACACACGCGCCACCATCAGAGAGACATTTGAGAGAGCATGACACACTCAACTGCCAGGGCACACACAAGTCAACGAACGACACATAGGTATAGCAAATGGTAGATTTACAGTTGGGTACATAGTACCCACACACGTGCTGTGCAGCTATACAATACTAAAAGAAATCGAGTCTATACAACACAAGCATAAACATATCATTTGTTTTTGCGCCCTAGTGGTTGTGGAGCAGGACTAGCATTGAGCCAAGCATTTTTATCAGTGATATAATCCCCCAACTTATAATATGCCTGCCTGCATAGTGTGCGTTTTATACAATTTTTAAATTTCGTCTCATTCAGTTCTAGAATATGGGGAGGAATTTTATTGTAACATTTCGTACAGTACCCCATGAAAGATGAGGCCACTTTTGCCAGTCTGAAACCTGGTTGAACTAATTGGTCCCTATTTCTAGTAATGTAATTATGTCTGTCTCCGTTTTTACTAAAAAGATGTAAATTCTTTCTCACGTACATGATGTTTTCATAAATATATTGACAAGGAACCGTCATGATGTTAATGTCCTTAAACAGTTCCCTTAGAGAATCACGGCGGCGAAGATTGTAAATCGCTCTGATGGCTCGTTTTTGCAGAATAAAAATAGACTCAATGTCTGCAGCCCTTCCCCATAGTAAGATACCGTAAGACATTATACTATGAAAGTAACTAAAATAGACTAGCCTAGCGGTATCCACATCAGTAAATTGACGAATCTTTCTGACAGCATAAGCTGCCGAACTCAGCCGCCCCGCAAGTGATACTAAATGAGGACCCCATTGTAACCTTGAGTCTAGCGTGATCCCCAGAAAAACAGTTTTATCGACGAATTCGAGCTTCTCCTTGTTTAATATAATGTCACAATCAGTACTTTTGACATTTGGCAACGAAAATTTTACGCATTTGGTTTTTTTACCATTTAATACTAAATTATTGGCAGTGAACCAATCCTGAACCTGCCGTAGCGCGTTATTTACGTCGTCAACCTGACA
Source organism: Orthosia gothica (assembly GCA_949775005.1). Taxonomy (NCBI): domain Eukaryota; kingdom Metazoa; phylum Arthropoda; class Insecta; order Lepidoptera; family Noctuidae; genus Orthosia; species Orthosia gothica. The sequence continues at coordinate 1,836,558 of OX459037.1, forward strand.
AGTACGTCTATTTACTTTAAAAACTAAAGATGTGTCATCAGCAAATAACACCATATTTAGTTTGCCTTCGAATAAATGGGGTAAATCGTTTATGTATATTAAAAATAAGAAAGGACCTAAAATTGAGCCCTGGGGTACCCCCATTTTCACATTTAACCCCGACGAATTCACACCGTTTATTTGAACTAATTGTTGTCTATCACTCAAATAAGATTTAATCAAACTTAACGCTGATTGACCTAGCCCGTAATGCTCAAGTTTCAGAAGTAATGTTTCATGATTAACGCAATCAAACGCCTTCGACAGGTCGCAGAAGATACCTATGGCATCCTGCGACTCTTCCCACGCATTAAATATGTGTTTTAATAGGGTGACACCAGCGTCAGTTGTACAACGTCCTTTGGTGAAACCATACTGTTTATCATGTAAGATGTTATTCGTATTAAAATGAATGAGCATTTGATTTAGCATTATCTTCTCAAATACCTTGCTGAAAACCGGCAACACGGATACTGGTCTATAATTATTTGTGTCTTTACTGTCCCCGGATTTAAAAAGTGGTATAACCTTACTATATTTCATTAGATCCGGAAAGACTCCTTGATCTACACACAAATTAAAAATCAAAGCTAAGTACGGCGCTATAGTCTGAATAATGGAGGTACAAACTTTGATGGACATGCCCCATAGATCTTCGGTCAGTTTTACCTTTATTTGCTTAAAAGCCTTTATTACTGTTATTGGGTTTATATGTGAAAAGTGAAATTCATTGGGGCAGGCTGAAACGTTAGCGTGTAATAAACCAGAAGCGAGCGACGGCGAAGAATTTAAGGGTTCAGTAGTTTTAATTGGGATGCTGGTAAAGAAATTTACAAATTCTTGAGCAACTTCTTTGTTATCTCTAATAAGTCCACGTGTAGTCTCAAGCGTGTAATCAGTATTATTTCTTTTGTTCCTGTTTGTTTCATCGTTTATAATTTTCCAAACCGTCTTAATTTTATTTTCTGCGAATTTAACCTTATTGCTAATGTATATAGCCTTAGCTAGTTTACACGTATTTTTAAAAATTCTTGAGTAAGTAGCAACATATTTACTAAAAGTTTCAGTGTTAATATAAGGCTTAAGGCCATACAGCTCGTAAAGTCTTTCCCTACTTTTCCTGATTCCTTTTGTCGCCCAGTCACTGAATAAAAACTTAGGGCATATAGTTTTAGTTTTCTTCTTAAAAGTATTATTGAATTCTGTTTGAACAACTGAGAAAACATTCTTGTACAAAATATTACATCATCACACATCATTACACCATCAGGCGAGATAGTGGTCAAACGCGAGCCTATAGATAAATAAAAAAAAAAAAAAAAAAAAAAAAATTACCATCATTCACTGTGAGGTCCTGATAACTTAACTTACCAATTAAAGTGCTGTTAAATTTATTTAATTTACCGGATGTTATTGGTCTGGATTGAATCTGCACTTGTTGTATTGGTATGCTGGACTCAAATGTTACCAGTAGCCCACTATGATCCGAAGGCAGACAATTCATAATGGCTTTGTTTAAGTATTCGCAGCAACAAAAAACATTATCAATACATGTAGCAGTAGTCACAGTTGTTCGGGTTGGTTCCTCAAACACATGCGACAAATTAAATGATTTGAAGAGATTTAATAGTCTACTACTATCTGAATTATTTTCTAAAATATTTATATTAAAGTCACCACAGATTATGACTAGTTTATTACCAGTTGCAAGTTTTGCCAGAACATCTTCCATCACTGACTCAAATATACAGTAGTTTTTATAATTGGGGGGTCTGTAAACGCACACTATAACATGCTTATCCAGCTCAACACAGGACAGTTCAACACTATGTTCAACTGATAGATCTACAATATCTTTACGAGGTTTTGATTTAATACCATTTTTGATTAATATAAGTGAACCTCCACGCAACATAACATTTCTGTTAAAACAGCTACCCACAGTATAATTTTCAAAATTAATAAGCATTGAATATTCCTTCAGCCAATGCTCAGTAAAACAAATAATTTCAAACATTGTCTTTTCTAAAAACAGTTCTATTTCCAATTGCTTTGCAGAAAAACCTTGAATATTTTGATGGAATAATTTCAAAGAATTCTGCTTAGCCCCTTTTTTTAAATTAACTATGTGAGAGCAAGAAGGTACCTTCTTGTTGGTGGATTTACTCCTAACTATTTCGTTATTGGTACCCTCCGTTGTCCTACAAACTAGTTTAAATTATAAATATTAATAGCAGAATTGCTAACGTTATTAATGTTATTGACCTGTAAATTAGTATTACTACTAATATCAACTACAGTACATGACTTCGACATACTATTTATGTCTGAGTTTAAAGTAAATGATAATAGCCTCGCTATTTGACGTCTTAACCTAAGAGGCAGATACACTGTATTGCCTGTCGACTTTAATTTATCAACAAAAATGTTGATGTCAAAAAAAACTAATTTGTCACTGTAATGGCTGACAAGGAAATGAACATGTTTATTCAACATATGAATATAATTATTTTGTCTACTAGTAGATTTTTCCAAATATGGAAAAGCACACAATATGATTTTATTGCAATTCAATTTTATCAACTCAGTTACACACTCAGTGATGTCATCTTTTTTTACATCCAAACTGTTACCTATAAAGACAGTTAAATTGGTATCTGATTTATATACACTCTTTGTTACAGATTTCATGATATGCTTGTAAGATGACCCAGGCATACAATAATTCAAAGTCAAATGATTCTGATTGCTATTTAATAATTTGCCTAAACCTCTTCCAACACCATCTGTAAACATAACCGAATGAGACCCATGATTACTATCACTAGATGCAAAGGAAGCAGTCTCAGGCTGGTCTACTTGAGACATTTCCTGTGAAATATCAGTTATGTCTTGGTCTTGGTCAAAGACACCGACCTGAGACACCCTCTCAGCCTGGGCCAGGCCCTCCGTTGCCTCAGGCTGGACAGCCTTCAGGTTTGAGACTATCTGACAATTACATTGACACATCACCAACTCATTTGCGGCCAGAATGTGTTCTTTAATTTGTAACTGGGAGCTAACATATTTATTGTAAAGGGAGCCCAGTTTGTCCTCAAGTACCTGAATATCATTTTGTAAACGCTGTGTGTCAATTTCATATATTTTTATGCTGTCTTCTAATTTTATCTGGTAATTGTTTAATTTATTAAGCAGGTCAACACGTTCTTTTCTGAGTGGATTTTTTTTTATGAAAAGTTTGTGTTGTTTCCTGTATTGGGTATAATTTCTAATTATTTTATTAAATTTCGCATACTTTTTCAGTTTTTTATGACTAATTTTATACCTATTTGTCTCATTTAATAAGGAATCTTCAGTCAGGTCAATAGTGGTTATGGAATGAGGTTTACTATTTGATTTTATTAGTTCACTATATAAATGGCATGTTTCCTGTACCTGAGTACATGACTGTTCTTTTTGCAAATTCTCAATTTGACAATTAGCATGAGCCAATTCATCTTCTAGGTCCCTAACTTTACCTAAAGCCTCCTCATACAAATCACTACAACTATGGAAACCATCCGTGACTACCCGCAGTTGGTCGCATTCATCAACAACATTTTGATATTGCTGACTCAGCACCACTAGCTCCCGCTTAAGGCTTGTGTTTTTAGAGATGACATTCTGCACTTCTACTTCACAATCATCTCTCTCCTGCAACATTGCCTGACATTGATGTTGTGATTCTTTCAGCTCTTTGAGTGCTGTTCTTAGTTTCAATTCCAAGTCCTGAGCAGTAGCCTTACGTGTCATCATAGGCATGGTTTCGGGATAGTTTACTGAAAATAGAATTAAAGAACAGGTGAGAACCCAATGAATAGATAAAAGACAGAAAAACTTGGAAATGGAGGGAAGTAACAAATACAACAAAAAAATACAAAAAAAATAGGTAATAATAAAATGAAAAAAAAGTTAGTTTAATGCTGAAGCGAAATAAGGTAGGCTGCTGAATTGGCTTGAAAAGTTTTTTGCTTTTGATTGCCTTTCAGCATTACTTTTATTTAATGTGGGTAGCGTGCCCAAAATAAGAATGTATGATTTATTGCAGTTTAATAGTTTAACTATGCAATAATCATAAGCGTTTGGTAAAAGTAGAGGATAAGAATCAGTTAATAAAACTAATTAAATGGGCCTAATGTTGATTTTGTTTCGTTTTCTACGCTGTCAACGAATCGATTTACAAACACTACAGAGTGCTAAATTACCTAGCAAAATTGTTTCGTTAAAAACTAAGGGAGAGCGTATTACAAAGTTAATTAATATTGTGTGCTATAATTATAAAAACGTAAGTAAACAATACTCCCCGTGTAATGCCGTAGTTCGGTCGTCAGCTGTTCGATAGGTTACCGGTCGACATCCGGAGCAAAAACTCTTATTTAACTTGATAGTTCGCCAGGAAAACAATAATCCTAAGTATTTATGCCGTTTTATTATGTTTTTACTTGTAATTACACACTAATTTCACTTAAATAATAATTAAATCTAATTTTAAAATACGGATAACAAATTTGACATGTCACTTCGCTCAGTGTTGCCAGCAAAAAAAACCGAGCTTACCGACATAGCCCGAAGAATTGCCAAACTTATGTGGCAGTGGGCAGGGCACATTGCTCGCAGAACGGATGGCCGTTGGGCCGAAAAGTTCTAGAATGGCGTCCGCGTACCGGAAGACGCAGCGTTGGAAGGCCTCCCTCTACTCAGAGTGACGACCTGGTCAAGGCTATGTGCGTCCGGTGGATGCTAAACGCACCACAGCACCGAACAGTATGGCGACGCTTGGGGGCGGCCTTTTTCCAGCAGTGGACGTCTTTCGGCTGAAATGATGATGATGAATTATGATATAAACAGCCAGCTAATGCTAAACGGATGGACGATGGGGCGAAAAGTTTCTATAAAGCCAACCGCGTACCGGAACACGTAGCGTAAGTAAGTCTTCCACTACGTGGACAGATAACATGGTGAAGGTTTCGGGAATCCGATGCATCCGAGACGCACGGGGCCGGCCAATGCTTGGGGGATTCCAATGTTCAATAGAGGACATCTTTCAGATGAGATGATTATGATGTAATGAGCGACAAAATTATAATATTTCCACTGTTGAGACTGTAGGACGCAGGTCTCTACAAAGAGCAAGGGGTCGTAATCCATCAAGCGAGTCCAATGCGGGTTTGTCCAACTACAATCCAAGGCTACGTTCCATTTAGCAATAGAACTTAAAAGGTAAAATAAATAGCAGCTGTAATCGAAGTTTCAAAGGAGTAAATTAAAGCCTTCGAAGGCAAGATATTTATTTCACGGCGAATTAAACCGTACCCTTGATGAGTTCAACGCGAAATCCGGTAACAAATTGTAGATGTCGATAAGGATTACATCTCTAGATGATACCAGACCAGCATATTGGCTCAATTAATCTCAAGACTGAATGAATCCGAATCAAATATTATGATCGAAGTGGGTTTCTTGAAAGTTCTCGGTAATGGGCGAATTATTATCAAGTATTCGATTTCAGAATTTGAGGTAATTATCAAGTTTTGCAAAAATAAACTCTATGTCATTTGTGACAAAATTCAAATTTCCATTGCAGCCAAAATTTTAGGGCCTTTCAAATACAAATGATCACTAAGGTCCACTTGCGCCAATAACTTACCTCAGAGTTATTTGCTAACTCTAGGTTAAATTGAAATCATGTCCTCCATAAATTGGTGTTAAATCTCTAGTTAGCACCGTTTTAACTCAGAGTTAAGTTTTTGTTGCAAGTTAGTCTTCAAAATAAACTTAAAATCCACAACACTAAAGTTGGTGGCTATGGATCAAAATTATTTCGGATTATGAATTAAACTCAAAACTCTGTCCACTTCTAAAAACCTTAGAAGTGGACAGAGGCGTTTAGTACACGCACTTCTATCCCCTTATTGTCCCAATGGCTGCTGAGCTTATTGTAATCAACCAGCACTAATCCAGTCTACGTGCTGCTATTGTTAAAATACCTGACCTGGAAAGCGTACCACAGACAACAAGATAGTTATCAATAATGAAGAGACAGAGACGTGAGTCTGAGCAACCTACGTGATGGCTTTTCTCAGCGATTCGATTTATATCGCACCGACAAGCAAATTTTATCAAGTGAAAATGCAATTAAGTTCACATGGACGCAATGCGATGAAAGCCGACCAATTAGCACTTGTCATTTAGAAAAAAAATGTGCGATAACGTCTATTGACGCAATTTAAGTTGGATTCATCAGAAAAGACTCTTATTATGTCAAAATTACAAGAAACGGGGCAATTAAGTAGAACTTTAAATGTGAGTATGTATGTTGGTTTCTTTAGCACCATTGTTTGAACAAAGCTTGATTGTATTCCGGAGTAACAGAATGGGCACTTAAACAAAAACTTTTCGCCCAAGCAGAGTTGTAAATGGTGTTTACTTATATAACAAGTGCACGGTTCTTATTGTCTGCTCCTACTTTAGTAGGAACATTTCTTACAGTTAGACGACATAATAAGTATGTTTTCGTAAAGTACACAGATTTGTTTTTTGAAAAAGGGCTTCATTTTATAGGTGTCAGTGTGGAATGGCTAGCTAGATTGACCCGACACTATACCGAAGATATCCCGGACGTCAGCCTGTACGAGATTAGGATGGCTCGGAAACAGCTTAAAAACAACAAGGCGCCGGGTGATGACGAAATCACGGCTGAACTCCTGAAGGCGGGTGGAAAACCGTTCCTCAAGGCCCTTCAGAAGCTTTTTGATACCGTCATACTCGAGGGCAAAACGCCACAGGCATGGTGCAGGGGTGTGGTGGTACTCTTCTTCAAGAAGGGCGACAATGCCCGGCTGAAGAACTATAGGCCCAACTCGCTTCTTAGCCATGTTTACAAGTTGTTTTCAAGAGTCATCACGAATCGTCTCGCGCGCAGGTTTGACGATTTCCAGCCTCCCGAACAAGCCGGATTCCGAAAAGGACAAACGGTCCAGTTGGGTAGGTCCAACTTCGAGAAAGAGGTCAACTGTCGAATCCGACTCGGCTGGGCGGCATTCGGGAAGTTGCGTGGTATCTTCTCGTCCAAGTTACCGCAGTGTCTCAAGACAAAAGTCTATGACCAGTGTGTGTTGCCAGTGATCACCTATGGGACCGAGACGTGGTCGCTCACAATGGGCCTTATCAGAAAGCTTAAAGTCACCCAAAGGGCAATGGAGAGGGCTATGCTCGGAATTTCCTTGCGTGATCACGTCAGAAATGATGATATCCGCAGGAGAACCAAAGTTACCGACATAGCCCGAAGAAATGAAGCTGAAACTGGCAGCCAAAACGTAGCAGCCAAACTACCCAGGGCCGTAAATAGTGTGGGGCCCGGTGCAACTCTTTTATAAATTTTAATTTCTAACAATAGATGGCAGTTTAAGGAAAAATTTAGATTATTTTCTTGAAAATTAGGCAACGACTTTAAGTCCGATTTTCAAATATTAAATTATTAATGGATCAGATATTTTTTTATGAAATTTGCCACACGCGCGCCTGTGTGAGTGTGTGTGTTCTGTTTACTTAGGCAACAGAAGATGCAAGTATGACATTTTCAAGAAAACTTTAAGAAATACGTAGATTTTTCTTAATTCCTAACATCGCGCAACGATGGAAAATTCTATAAATTGTCTGACACACTCTAGTAGACGCCTAGTGAATATTTAAGCATTATTTAGTAGGGAGCACAAGTTGTAACTACGACATTTTTGAGAAAACTTTAAGAAATTGAAGAAATTTATAGATTTTTCCTATTTCCTAGTGTCGCGCAACGATGGAAAATTCTATAAATTGTCTGTGACACTCTAGCAGATGCCTAGTAAATATTTAAGCGTGATTTAGTAGGGAACACAAGATACAACTATGTCATTTTTAGAAAACTTTAAGAAATTGATGAAATTTGTAGATTTTGCCTATTTCCTAGTGTCGCGCAACGATGGAAAATTCTATAAATTGTCTGTGACACTCTAGCAGATGCCTAGTAAATATTTAAGCGTGATTTAGTAGGGAGCACAAGATACAACTATGACATTTTTAGAAAACTTTAAGAAATTAATGAAATTTGTAGATTTTGCCTATTTCCTAGTGTCGCGCAACGATGGAAAATTCTGTTAATTGTCTGACATACTCTAGCAGATGCCTAGTAAATATTTAAGCATGATTTAGTAGGGAGCACAAGATACAACTATGACATTTTTGAGAGAACTTTAAGAAATTGAAGAAATTTATAGATTTTTCCTATTTCCTAGTGTCGCGCAACGATGGAAAATTCTGTTAATTGTCTGACATACTCTAGCAGATGCCTAGTAAATATTTAAGCATGATTTAGTAGGGAGCACAAGATACAACTATGACATTTTTGAGAAAACTTTAAGAAATTGAAGAAATTTATAGATTTTTCCTATTTCCTAGTGTCGCGCAACGATGGAAAATTCTATAAATTGTCTGTGACACTCTAGCAGATGCCTAGTAAATATTTAAGCGTGATTTAGTAGGGAGCACAAGATACAACTATGACATTTTTGAGAAAACATTAAGAAATTGAAGAAATTTTTAGATTTTTCCTATTTCCTAGTGTCGCGCAACGATGGAAAATTCTAAAAAATTCAAAAATTAAAATAAATTAAAAATTATTAATTAAATTAAAATCTAAAATTCAACCTACGAATTTCTTCAATTTCTTAAAGTTTTGTCAAAAATGTCATAGTTACATCTTGTGCTCCCTTCTAAATTATGCTTAAATATTTACTAGGCGTCTACTAGAGTGTGTCAGACAATTTATAGAATTTTCCATCGTTGCGCGATGTTGGGAAATAAGAAAAATCGAGGAATTTCTTAAATTTCTTAAAGTTTTGTCAAAAATGTCATAGTTACATCTTGTGCTCCCTGCTAACTCATGCTTAAATATTTACTAGGCATCTCCTAGAGTGTGTCAGACAATTTATAGAATTTTCCATCGTTTCGCGATGTTGGGAAATAAGAAAAACCAACGAATTTCTTAAAGTTTTGTCAAAAATGTCATAGTTACATCTTGTGCTCCCTAATAAATCATTCTTTAATATTTACTAGGCATCTGCTAGAGTGTCTCAGACAATTTATAGAATTTTCCATCGTTGCGCGATGTTAGGAAATAAGAAAACCTATGAATTTCTTCAATTTCTTAAAGTTTTGTCAAAAATGTCATAGTTACATCTTGTGCTCCCTTCTAAATTATGCTTAACTATTACTAGGCGTCTACTAGAGTGTGTCAGACAATTTATAGAATTTTCCATCGTTGCGCGATGTTGGAAAATAAGAAAAATCGAGCAATTTCTTAAATTTCTTAAAGTTTTGTCAAAAATGTCATAGTTACATCTTGTGCTCCCTGCTAACTCATGCTTAAATATTTACTAGGCATCTGCTAGAGTGTGTCAGACAATTAACAGAATTTTCCATCGTTTCGCGATGTTGGGAAATAAGAAAATCGAGGAATTTCTTAAATTTCTTAAAGTTTTGTCAAAAATGTCATAGTTACATCTTGTGCTCCCTTCTAAATTATGCTTAAATATTTACTAGGCGTCTACTAGAGTGTGTCAGACAATTTATAGAATTTTCCATCGTTGCGCGATGTTAGGAAATAAGGACAACCTACGTATTTCTTAAAGTTTTCTTGAAAATGTCATAGTTGCATCTTCTGTTTCCTAAGTAAACAGACTCCACCAACAGCCACACTCACACAGGCGCGCGTGTGGCAAATTTCATTAAAAAAAAATCTGTTCCATTAATAATTTAATATTCGAAAATCAGACTTACCCTCAGTTTCCCAGCTTAAAATTATCGGAGAATTAATGTGACAAATTGTCAAACACGCGTTATCTGCTGTGATTGGTTGAATGAATTTTCAACAGCCAATCACAGCAGATAACGCGTGCTTGACAATTTGTCACATTAATTCTGCGATAATTTTGAGCTGGGAAACTGAGGGTTAAATTCGTTGCCTAATTTTCAAGTAAATAATCTAAATTTTTCCTTAAACTGCCATCTTATGTTAGAAATTAAAAAACAAAAAAGAGTTGCACAGGGCCCACACTATTTACGGCCCTGGGTAGTTTGGCTGCTACGTTTTGGCTGCCAGTTTCAGCTTCATCCCGAAGAATTGCCAAACTTAAGTGGCAGTGGGCAGGACACATTGCTCGCAGAACGGATGGCCGACGGGGCCGAAAAGTGTGAAATGGATGTAGAGGTATACGGAACAGGGTGGATTAGAAAGGAGGATCTTCAGACCAGACGAGTGTTGCGACTGGAGGGCAATTACCCGATGGTTGTGGTCAGGCCCTTGTATGATGTTCAATTTGCGAGAAGAACTTTGATTGCGCGATGTAAGATTTGCGTGAATTCAGCACTCTAATTGAATATCTGTTTTAACAGCACAAAGTACACTCCTTCCCTTTCATTTTGATTACTCAACAATTTTCATTGCGTGTTTTACGCTGTTGAGTAGACGGAGTTTTGAACATATGAAGCAATGAATGCAAGGAAAGCATACCAATCAAACAATCTGCCTAGCCTAGTATACCAACTACATCGGGGTCGGCTTCCAGTCTAACTGGACACAGCTGAGTACCAGTACTTTACATGGAGCGACTGCCTGTCTAACCTCCACAACCCAGTGACTGGGTAACACGGTAACCCTTGGAAAGACGGTGTCAAAATGCCTGGCTTTTGCTTATGCCTAACGAAGTAACGACTGTCAAAGCTACAATGCTTATCGTGCTTTATAAAGCACTGAGAAAATTTAAATTTAAAGATGTTTACCCATCCACGGATCTACCTCAGTAAGCGTTGTTTAACCTTGAAGATCGACCCGTATGACTATTATAATTCAGACATGAGTTCCTCTACGAGTTAACTATGAAAGTACAATCGACTCGAAAAAAGAACAACCACCTTTAATATTACTAAATATTTTTTTGCTGATAAACATTTCTAGTCTTTCCAAGCCAAAATATTCTGAGAAAAAAACGTAATGAAACGTTTTATATTTGAAGAGAGGTGGCAGCATGCTCGTTTCTTGCAACAATTCCTTCCAGAAAGCGGGTGAATGTGCCTAATAAAAACATAATAAGCTTAGAAAAGGTCGCGGTACCGTGTGAGACGTCAGACGACACCGCGCGCATAAATCATACGGACAACAATAAATAACTCGTGTGTTAGGAACCTCGCTGATAACGCGACGCAATTTAAATTGCGTAGACATAGACATTCAAATCGCAAAGCCACTGGGCTCTTCAACTTCCCCTCGGTTGAAATCAAAAGTGGACCATATTTGAAAGGCCATAGCTTGGTTCCTATAGAATTTATAGAGTTGCAGTTGGGTTTGAAATTGTTGCAAACGTTATGAAGAATTTTGTCTGCGTTTGGGACTTTTTTCTCTTTTGCTCTTAAAGTCGTAAACCATGCGTTTTTCGACTTACAAAATTTAGTACTATCAAAAGTTCATTAAATTTGCAACAATGTAAGCTTAACCGCAGCTCTATAAATCTTATATGGACTTAGCTATGACCTTCTCAAAATAATAGCCTGCAAATGTAGGAAGGGATGCAGGGTGGCATGTGAGAGAGAGCTAGGTAGAAAAGCCTTTTTACCATGATTTTATGCCTTTTCCTTTGGTACTATACACACAAATAGGTAACACGATACTCATTATGGATATTATTTGCTTTATTTGTTTACCCTCGCACTGGAACGGCTTATAGCAATTACTAATGGAGCACAAACTTACAAATACTGACTATAAGTCCAGGTTTCTTCACGACGTTTTCCTTCACCGTTGTCAGCGATGTTCAAGAAAAACTTAGAAAGTACGTATACATCACGCTGTGGTTGCGATAATCTGGAAGATTAAGAGAATCATCAATCTAAGAAGATTCTTAGATTATAACTGTAAAGTAATTATTCATTACTTATTAAAATCAAACTAAGTGCCGTAGAGAGTGGCACAAGAGTATTAGATAATTAAGTAGCTAAGCTGTTCGGATCAAACTAAAGACTTCCCACGCAAAACAAGTGCCCTAAATTAATGGTTCATATTGCAAAAATCTGAGCGGCAATTAGTACTTGAATTTAAACCGGAATACACAATAGGAACATACAAGCCTTGTCCCGTGGCTTTGCTCCCTTTGCTTATCGGCAAAAATCGTGCATTACTTCCAGAGATTATTCTTTACTAAAGTTTAGAATTTTACCTATTTACTTACGTGAATAATAATGCCCTTTATTTTGTATTGTACACAATTATATTAACATATATACAATTTAATATGAAAAAAAACAAGCCTATATAAAATACAAAGTGGAGAGGGAAAAGGGTAGATAATTTCTAAGCAATTTTAATTGCGAAAAAATTACCTGTTTTTGTATACGATAAGAGATGGTTCAGCACTATGCAATATAGAGCTTGACAGATAAATTCAGTTAGGTTAGGTATCAGTACGGGCGTTACACCGATATTTTAAGTCATTTCCTCCACTCGACTCAACCCGACTCAGCCTCCTTCAATCAAATAGGCTTATTTTTAATGACCTTAACATTCTCGACTCGAAGACGAGTTGAGTACAGGAAGTTTCCTTCAGAGGGAGCATATATAGGTAAGATACAAGATTTGCTACGGGCCAGTTTTTGAATGGGGACTTTGGCGTTAAACTATACTTTAATGCCAAACGTTTGAGATGTTTTCAACAAAGTAGAGTTTTACAAAATATGCTCAAGTAAAAATTCTTCATTCAGTTGACGTGCTATTTTATTGCGTACTTATATTTCTAAGGGTTTCTTAAGTTAATGCTTGGAATCACCCTACTTTCCTACACATTGTATACGTGCATGTTAAAAGTTGTGTCATTACTTATTGTATTAGCGGGCGTGTTGGTTGGAGATAAGCCGGCAATCCTGGAGAAGAAATGCCGGGAAATGAGCCGCGGAATCATGGAGAGCTGCCGGATATTGGTCGCTACAGTTGTACCATTTCACGACGGCGGGTTGTTCTTAGTCATGTGTGTGATGCACATGCAATTGTTTCTGTATTACAACTGTAGATACTCTAGCTATAAATAATTTTCATGGTAATATGAGGTACCAACACTAAAAATAGTAAAAAAAAACCTTTTTAACAAAATAATTAAACCACCTTCCAACTAAAAACACTACAAAGTGAAAAAAAACTTACTTTTTCAAAGTCGGTGTCTTTGGTAGGTACCAATTTTTTTCGCTATAGACAATTTTTTTCACTTTTTAGTTGTACATAATCGGCAAGTCTTAAGTAAGGTACTTATAATGCCAGAATAATTTACCCGAATACCATGAAACTTGAACATAACCGGTGAAATGAGGGTGTACCAAAGTGAACTGAACACATCTGCGAACCCTTTTAGAGCATACTGGCATGATGTTATGTTATGAAATGGTATAAACAATAAACAGACATGCGATTGCAGCAATCCCGAGAGATTTGCAGTTATTTATTGAAGTTGTCTGTTGTATATCTCCGAAATTCCATCAGATCTTCACCAAATTAAAATGGGACCAATTTCGGAACATATACTCTATCAAACAAAAATATACAATATATTATATAACAATAATTTTTTAAATCGGTCCACAATTGACGGAGTTTTCGGTGAACATACTCAATAATAAAACAATCATGAATTCGAACATAGAATCTCCTCCTTTTTGAAAAGTCGGTCTGCAAAAGGTAAAATTGTAGGGGACTGACAATTGATTTCGAAAAATCACGTGATCACATTTTGATATTTCGACTATCACCTTCGCTGACATCGAATGCCACCTGTCCAGAGCCTCAGGTAAGTAGATTACAAGTGACTAATAGAACATTATTTTAACAAGGAAAACAATGTGCTTTAAATTTAATTATTTAGTCACGAGACGTGTTTGTTTATGTTCGTGTTTAATCAATTATGCACGCAGGCTCTGGAGAAACTCTCATATAGGGAATTATTTTACCCGCAAAACACTTTTACAAAAAAAAGGTCCCATAAAAAAGAAGATAATAATAAAATAAATTGTATAACGCTTGCAAAGTTTTCTATCGTTAATAAACACTGTGTTCCTCAAATCATCACATAATTTAGATAGATAGACACACAAAATCACAATCACATTTATCACTTTTAAAGCAAGAGAATTTTTCCATCTCCATGATGGTTTGCATAAATAACGTGTCAAAACGTGTCGAATAATACATACATACATAAACTTTAATTTTAAATGTGACCATGGACAACCGAGCTTGGACTCAAGCTACTTTAATAATAATAATATCGTTTATTTATAACATAAGGCACATTTCACAATAAAATATTTTAAAAATATAAAATTTTCCTGAACTAGGTTAAACCTGTGTTTATAAGTGTGGCTATAAAGTGCTTGAAACTAACAATGTGTATGGTATATGAATACTTAAATTAAAAACACAGGCAAAAATTATTATTTTGTTACAGCCAGGAGATCTTCTATCTCTCCGTAAGAGATGCTAAGTAGATGTTCAAAAACAGTCTTTTTACAGCTAAAATAATTTAATTTATACATACTTAATTTTCTATTTAATCTATTGTACAGAAATGGTCCTAAGAATGTAAAGAATCCATTTACAAAGACATATTTTGAGGATGCATTAGAATCACAGACAATGTCATTTCGTCTCTTATTATTTATGTATACGGCGTTATAGAAAAGCATGGTTTGTTATTTTAATACTAAGTGCATAATGAAAAGCTGGTGAACAGTCAGCATGTTGCAGAATTTGTAAAACAGATCAGTGGGGTAGAGACAAGCGTGGAAATTAGCTAATGAAAATAGGGGGAAACCGACCTTAGTACTTAATCAAGATAAATAAGTAAAACGGAAATGTTATTGGTCTAAACTCTAATGATCAAGGACAATGTTTGGTCATATCGTCAATTTGTCACGTTCATGAAAAGACTAATTCAACGACACGGCTACGACATAATAAAAAATATGTATCTACCTAACGTTGTATATTGCAGTTTCTCGTTAGCATGATGGCTCTAGAACTCTTGAGCGTGGCATCGACATATTTTTAACAAGATTGTTACACCTGCACAGACAACAGATACTTGATATTGTGTTTTTCTTTGCACACGGAGTAAAGGTATGCGACATTTTTTTTTTGCTTTTACGATTCCACTGAATCAGTTTGAAAATTAATTCTGGTATCTAATTTCTATAATTGTTTCAGTTGGTTATCTAGTTATTTTATTTTAAAAGTACTATTCTTAAAGAAGACAGAACAGATAGTTTTTGATCGAAACTACTGGACCGAGTTTAAAAATTCTTTCATCTATAAAAAACTACATAATTCCCGAGTAACATAGGCTTTAATTTTGACGGGAGCGAAGCCGCGGGATTCAGTTAGTCTCATGTAAGCTTATAGAAATTGTATGGGGACCAGTAGTGTCGCGGCAGCACTACTGCGTGCAGCGTGGTTCGGAATCATACCTTTATGGCCCCTCTTGGTACGTTCCGTTTCGTCCGTCGTAGTACGGATATAATTTTTAAGCGCTGGGCTGCCCGCCATACTTTTAATTTTTGGGAATTTATTTGTTTGTGACTTTTTCAAGTTCACTTGGCGTTTGAGCGATGATTGTTTTTAAGGAGATTGCTGCCTGACCTGCTTTTAAAAACCAATCTGTACCGTCGCTATCTTGCATCGTTATGATCACTCTTTCCAGTCTCATTATTTCTATACATGTCTGTCTAACAGATTATGTTAGCAAATACATGTACATGGAGTGTGTTATGATCCTTATTAACTTGGCCTCAAGCAAAATGTACTTACATTGTCGACAAGGGCATAGGTAGCTGCCTGTTTAATTACATGAAGGTTGCTTACCTGTAATAAGGTTTTATTGGAATTAGTTCACATCTTTATCATCTGCATAATTTTAGATATATATAACAGGTGGGTTAATCTGTCAACTCTATCAGTCTTATTTATGAAAACTTTAGCTTAAACATTGATTAGCACAAAATTTTGTATTGATTGATTCCTAATGGCTGGAATGAAATTCTAATAAAAAAACAGGCTGCATATTAGAAGAAACTGTGTTAAAACTTTAACAGGCTGATATTCTTTATTCATGTGTGTGTGTATGAGTAGATGTATGTGTATGACGTATGTGTGTGAAGCACAAAAAATTATGTAAGGATCGTAACAGGTGGCGTTCTGTAGTTTCTGCCTACCCCCATGGAAAAAAGGCGTGAGTTTATGTATGTATGTATTTTTTATTTAAACTATATTGTCCCACAGCTGGGCAAAGGCCTCTCCCATAGCATCCCACTCTTCCCAGTATCGTGCCTCCTCCGGCCAATCTCTCGTTACGCTTCTAAGTCATCACACCAGCGTTTCTTAGGCCTCACTTGGTGGCGACTGAAATTATTAATTATTATCTAACCCCTCAGAACATAATTACGCCCGAAGCCAAAGTGTGTAAAAGGATTTGGCGGCCAAAGCGTCATGAAGCGCCGTGTTACGTGTACAAGTCTCAAGTGGCCTTTCACTACTACCATAGATTAATACGGTATAGAAGGGAAACTCTATTAATAATCATCGCAATTTCTTAATGACAATCCGACACGACCAGAGAGAGGAAAATCTATAGTAATATTAGTGACACTAATCACTACTCATTACCCTTCCACGATACGGCGCAGACTTTCTAAGGTTATTTGATGGCAACTTTTTCAACTTCTTTCGACTTTCGACTCAATAGCTATGACAAAGGTAAAACCCTTGGTATGATCAAGATCATCATCTTCTTGCCCTTGTTCCATGTTGCTTGGTGTCAGCGCAACACGTATTCCTCTGCCATACCGTCCTGTCCCCCGTCACGCTATCACTGACTACCTTGCCTTTCATATCACTCCTGACACATTCCATCCATATTTTTTTCGGCTGTCTCCTCTCTCTTCATCTATCCACATTTATATTCATAACTCTTTTAATAACATGCGTTTCATCCCTCAACACATGACCCTCGATTAAGATTAAATCAATAAATAATAATCTCTGTCAATTTGATTAAGTTGAGTGGAGATAATCATAGACGAAGTAAAGTTGCATGTCCTTGTGTCGCTTCTGTACACTCGTATTCTGTGTCGCTCAGCCAGACAGTATAAACACACCATGTTGTCGTGTGTCCACAATTGGTTAAACTCGCCATCTGACGCGTGACGCCTGACGCGAGCCTGCGTCAACAACATTATTATTCATGCTGATCACCCGATTGACTTGATGTCGCCGCGTCATTTTCATTGAGTGGATGGCTAAATCCGAAATTGTGAGGAATATCGAAAAACACTGAAATGTATCTCTGGCCCGATTTTAAAGAAAACTAAATGATGCATTCATTGGATTTTCAAGTGAAACTCAGCCTTTGTCAAACATAACTGTGAACCGAACCGAACCGAACCGAAAACGTGGAGAATGTGAACCGAAGCTGAGACGTCAAAGTAGGTACAGCGAACGGAACTCTTGTAGAAACGGAAGTGTCGTTGCAGGAAGTCACTCACACGCAGTTCACGACAGAACCTAAGAACTCGTCATTTTTAATGCATTTTATAGTCTTGTTGACGTCTATTTTACAATATTGTGTACTTTTTCTCTCTCAAAACGGTGAAGGAAAACATCGTGAGAAAACCGGCATGTCCTAGAACCAAAAATTCGAAGACATGTGACATCCACCAACCCGCACAGGGCCCGCGTGGTGGATTACGGCCCCATTCCCTCTCACAGAGAGGAGGCCTGTGTCCCAGCTGATGTGTGATGTGTGTGTACTTTTTGACACATTTTATAATATTTTCGATATCCATCATGGCCACGTGTCACGTGCCAGTAACTGAGTAATGGCTAAAGTCTCCGCCAGATAAATTTGATCTGACTTATATAGACCAAAAAGTATAATAATAACATGATTTATTGTTTATTGAGATGTATTGATACTAATAGTCTCAAATGAAAGGTATAGGCGTAGAACCATTTTATCCGTTTAAATCATGTAAAAAGTGAAAGGATCAAGGACGCCCCTTACCGCGATACGTATGTTTTGATCGTGTTAGCGACACCGCCGTTACATTTTTTTCGTATCGTTTTGAAATATTAGAATAGGTACCTACATTGGTGGACAGGTGTTACCGACTTTTATTTTTTTGTTATCTGGCGGTGACTTTAATATGATACCTCTTGGCCAAACTGATGTCATATTTCTTTCTCTTCGGAATTTATAAAGGACAGCCGGCACCAATACTTGACATGCTTTTCGAGGCACGCATATGTTACATATGTACAATACATCTAGTATTGTCCTCGCAAACTTCTTGGCCGCCCTGAAGTTGGCTACAATGGCTGCGCAGTAGTAAATCTCATACAAAAACAGCACCGATCCGTGCCTTGCGCAGCGGAAACCCAACTTCAGGGCGGCCAAGAAGTTTGGCGAGGACTATAAAGATGATCACCCACTCTCGGACCGAAATTAATCAACGCCTATCAAAGCAACTTTGAAGATCAACCCGAGCAGCTTTTATTAATAAGTATTGTTTGAGTACTTCAGTATGAATTATAGTTTGATTTAAGATTTTACTGTCGAGCCGTTTAGCCGAGAACTTTTGAGAAACTTTGGTTATTAGACCCTTTTTAGTGACTGTGGCTGAGGTCAAAGAGAAAGCGTGTCGCGGGAAGCTGAGTCGAAGATAGGAGTAAAATTTTTTGTCATTCGCTTCTATGATCTAAGAAAATCTATGATATGATGACATCAGAGATCAATATGATTTATTTTTATCATTTGTACTAGTGCCGTGTAACCCAATGAACTTCAATAGAAAGAAACTTAACGATGTCTACTTAGATATTGCACGTCACTCATCATCATCTTCCTGCCCTTATTCCATCTTACTTGGGGTCGGTGCAGCACGTTTTCTTCTTCCATACCGTCCCTTCACGCTATCACTGACTCTCTTTTCTTTCATATCACTCCTCACACAGTCCATCCATCTTTTCTTTGGCCTTCCTCTCCCTCTCCATTGATATTGCACGTCACTGTGTTTTGAAAGCCGCTCATTACATATTGTTGAATAACACTACTACTTCTGTACTGTTTTGAAAAAACATAAACCTTTTAACAACACCAACTGTTTATTACGGCTGCCATTTGTCATATCACCAACGCTGTGGAAGTCAAACTTGTTGAAAGGCTGTATAAAGGGGATTGAGCTAAATGTATAATGTTATTTCAAACAAAGTGTAGGTAAAATCATTTTGTTGATTTACTACTTATAAATTACTAATATTATAAACTTTATTGTGAAAGTTAAGATGGATGTATACTTGTTACTCATACAGGCCTGAACGGCTGAACGGATCAGGGTGGCCAAAGAGATAGATTATAGTCTGGAATAGTACATAGGTTTTTCATGCGGGTGAAGCCGCGGGCAGAAGCTAGTACAATCATAAAGCAGGAACTACAGAATGCCACCATCCTTATATACACCTAATACTTAATTTACTATTGCCTTAATTATACCGTGCGTGCTCTTAGTTAACCTAACATATTCACCCAAATCTATAGCTTTTATGGTTACATAGGTAAACTTATATAGGTAAATTACGTCTAAACCGACCTTCAAGTAGTGCCATTCGGGGCCTGGCACTAACTGTAGGCCCCGACAGACACATAGCCTTCGTCTGCGACTATATTACAACAGGAAACTTGAATAAAGATTAAACATATAAGTGATTGAAACAGCTCTATTATACCGTGAAGTTGTGTAGGTGCGTTTTAACTGTTCTGTGGTTTTCAAGGTAGAGTTAAAGTTATAGCTTATTTTATTGCTGTTGGTTTTTAAATGAGGCATGGAGTTGATAAAGCCATTGATTGACCCTGAGTGATCTATTCCTGAGGCGACGCGATTCGATTTATATCACTTCAATAAAGCGATTTTCATTAAGCAAAATTGAAAATACTTTCACATGGACGTAATGTGATCCAGTTTCACGGATTTACACTTGAAATTCTCTTAGAAAATATTTCTACAATATGACCTATCAAAGGTGATCAGGATGGTCCCTTCTCTTCTTCTTCTTAGTCGTCTTCTTCATTACTGAAGGTCGTGTCTAAATTGGAGTGTTGATCACTTGGTGCACTATGTCCTTCCAGGCGTTTCTGTCCTCGGCGGTGTTAATAGCTTTAGGTATTGGCAGGCCAGTGAGCGTCCTGATTAGGTCAGACCAACGGGTAGGTGAGCGACCACGCGGTCTTTTTCCGTCGACCTGACCAACTACCATCAGCTTTTCCAAGCTATCAGGGTCCTTGCGAGCAACGTGTCCGAAGTACTTAAGTATCCGCTGCAAGCAGATAGCGAACAGTCTTGTGGTTATTGCGAGCTCCCTAAGAATAGATACGTTGGTTCGGTATGCGGTCCACGGGATTCGCAGCATACGCCTCCAACACAACATTTCAAATGCGTCAATTTTTGCTCTCTCTTTCTGTCGTATTGTCCAGGATTCGGCACCATAGATGAAGATTGAGAATACCAACGTCCGCACCAGCCTCACTTTAGTTTTACGAGATATATTACGGTCTTTCCATATCTTAGTTAGTTTGGTCATGGCTGCTTTAGACATCTGGATTCTCCTAATGATCTCCTTCCCACTGCCACCCTCGTTTTTAAGAAGAGAACCAAGGTAAACAAAATTATCAACAAATTCTAGGTCCTTGAGTTCATTGGAGCGAATTAACGAACCAGATCTGTCTATTACCAACATCTTGGTCTTTGCCTTATTAATGCTGAGGCCAACCAATTCACTCTCCGGGACGTCAGGGATGGTCCCTTGGACAATAGCTTTTTCGCGGCTTTGTTCCCAAGCCCCTCAAAAAGTACCGTACCGCACCTTGCCAGGAGTAACCTTTACTGCTCTATCAGACATTTTCAAAATCAGATTATAACTTCCAAAGATAACCTCCTACAAAAGATTTTTACCTCTTTGTAATATTAATTAAGGTCACTTGTCTTTAAAAGCAAATTCGAAATCGATTTTCGATAAATATTAATAGAAGCTGTGTAATAAATTAATCAAAACCTAATCGTACATTTATAAGTACCACTAACTATATAATTTAAATACATATTTTAATTTAAAATCGCTATATATTTAAGCGCTCCTAAATGTTGACTACGAGACCTAATCTTAATTCAATTATTCCAAGTTCTCGACTACTTTAGAATGAAATAATGTCTTAAGCTGATACGTTACAAGTAATACTTTAATTAGATGTTGGCATTAATATTTTAACTAAGCAAAAATCTTTCTTTACTTTGGAAGTAAGATTTGTTTTCAGATAATTAAACTCTTAATTGAAGCTGCGCACAGCTAGACTGACTTAAGATAAGACTACTCCATTTACAATAACATAAGACCGTTCAAACAATTTTGCATTGGTGATAATTATGACAAACTAGCTTTTGCCAGCGGCTTCACCCGCGTGAAAGTCTAAAATTATCCCGAGGGAACATAATCCCGGGATAAAAACTGAACTATGTGCTATTCCTGATTATAATCTATCTCTGTGCCAAATTTCATCTAGATTCGTTTTGCCATTCTGGCTTGATTGAGTAACAAACATACACACATCCATCCAAACATTTATAATATTAGTAAGGTGGCAGCTATAGTAAATAATTAGTTTTGAGTGGTTTTGGAAACAGGTTTGTCATCCATTTCTATAAAAGACATATTAATCTGCTTAGCCTTTTTCCTACTATGTTGGGTTCACTTCCAATCTAACCGGATTCAGCTGAGTACCAGTGTTTTACATGGAGAGACTGCCTATCTGACCTTCACAACCCAGTAACTGGATAACACAATATCCCTTGGCAAGACTGGTGTCAGATCTCAGGCTTCTGACTACCCGTAACGACTGTCAAAGAACTTCAAATGACAGCCGGGACAAACGGCTAAGCGAACTTTCCGAGGCGCGGAAGAAACTCTCTATGTAAAGATGGTCACCCATCCACGGACCGGCCTCGGCATGCGTTGCTTAACCTTGAAAGTCATATAAAAAAAAAAAAAAAAACAAGCACAATTTTTTTTTGATGATCAAAAGAAATAGTTTTACCCATAAAATTTAATAAAAATTTTGGTCAGTTCGCAACTTTGTATAAAAAATCCATGTTATTTTTTGGAAATTGCCTATGACTTACTTGTAGAAAGTTGTTCATTTACATGCGCAGAAGCAGTTTTTAGAATATGACCACACCTTATACTGATCTTGTATATTTCTAATGAGTACAAGTTTGATTAATGTTTAGGATTATTTAACTTTAAGGTTAATTACATAACAGCAGAAAGTTAAAACTCAATTACCACTGGTTTGATCCCTGGGCGACTCGCTACTACTCGCTCGTCTTAGAGACGTAACCACTCACACGATTTAGATTTAAACTCAATGAGCCAAGAGATCCCTGAGGCGATTAATAGGCATTTGATAAGATAAGTATGATATCTTAGAAACCCAACGGAGTTACATGAATGGATTAATTTTAAGTTTAGTAATTGGTTTGAACCCTGTAAGAAAGTATTTTACTTGCTTACTCACCAACTAGCTCCAGTATAGGTGATCAGCATGAGACTATGTAGGGTATGGTTTCGCATGAAGTTGACTGAAGTAAAAGTCACACAGTTTGGTCAACTAATTTAATTCTTGAACATACAATCCGTCATCACAATTTCTTGAGGTTAAACCAGTACAATGAAACTTACTTTTATTTGGGATACAATTTACCCATTATTTCCAATACCGGAGGTATGATGTCTCAAGCAGTATCATTCGCCTGTGAAGCCATAATCAAGCCTCGTGCAAGCTAAAATGTCATTTGTGTTCGGTACCAATGATGGAGCTCAGAAGCTGTTTTCTTCAGTAATTGTAGTCATATGTGTAGATGTAGTTATATATAGTTGTAGTTATAGTTGGTTGACCATTTTCTTATTTATTTAGTTACTAATAAAAATTAATCCTAGAGTGCCCTGCCAAGGAGAAGAAAAATGCATGATGAGTATCACACACGCACATGTTTTCACAAGTATGGAAATTTAGTTAAATTCAACATTATACTTACAGCGAATGCTGACACATTATATATATTTATATTTAGGGCTTGTCCCCTGCCGACTACGAGTCATTTTATTTGCCTTTGAACTGTTATTGGGATGAGAAGTTTTCAACCGGTGTCTTCGCTCAGTAATTGCAATGAAAAAAAAAAGTCATACTTGTCAGTCATAGACACTGAAGATTAACCAATAGACTTGACAGTCTAGGTCTATGTCTGGTTTTAAAGAAGTTAATCATTTATTATTTTTGTGTTGAATTGTGTTTGTTGAATTAAATTGATACACACAAATTGTTATTTTATTATATTAATAATTATTAACTACAGATAGCAACGCCATCCCGTATCACGCAACGATCAACTCCCATGCCAAGCTGGTTCTCCTCTTTGACACAAGATGTCGCTGTGATACCAAAAATAATCGTTACAACCCAAGAGTAAGTTATACGTGTGGTCAGTCTATTTACAATTTACTGATTGAGTATTGAGTCTCTAAACTTCTGTTGTAATGTAATGCAATGACTGTCTTGTTGACTTTGGCATAAAAAATCGATAGCCTCCGTTAATATTTAGTTAAATTGTTGATAGGTTCGTGTTTGACCACTATCTCGCCTGATGGGGAGCGATGATGTGGTCGACGGTGAAGCACGCTTGCCTAGAAGTAAGCTATATACTCTTGACTTAGAAACCCCCGGGTTCTACGTACAATATTTTACGTTTCATTATTTAATTTATATATAAGCCACCCAGCTAGACAAAACCTTACCCCAAATTTCACTACATAACTTATATTAATAAACATGTATACGACAGCTACCCTTATCAATTTATCTCTGTACACAATCACCGATTGACCTTGAATCCAGATTACCTAATTTCGTATATAGGGCGCAAACATAAGATTAACTCTTCAAAAGGCGATTATAAATTAGAATAACAATTTCGTGTGAAAGATAACGTCTCAAGGAAACGTGATAAGCCTGTATTAGTGTGACACGTAACCGGTTACCGTGTCTCGCTATAATCGTTAAAGCGACGTGACGAGACATAATAGAATCTCTTTTTAACGTGCTTATGACTGTCTAAAGTTGCCGTGAGTTATTCGTGCTCGTTTTGATGTTGTTTTTAATTGTATTTTAATGAGTTTAAACCCGCCGTAGAATAATGAGCCATGTCTAAAGGGAAGTGGGATATGTGTGTTAGGCTGAAGTCAGAAGTGTGATATATTTGTTGAAAGCAAAAGGACAGAAGAGTCAGAGTCGTCAACAAGGACGTATTACGCACATATTTTCTGTTTGTTACAAAACTTCAAAAGAAAATCGGATGAATTGCATCGCGTTGTGTCAAACTTGAACGTAATTAATGATAAAAGCTGTGATATAAAATTATAGTTGAGCTATGAGGAAAGTCTCTTAGAGTTTATGACAGAATGGTGAGAAAAGCCATTTAGAAATAGGAACCTTTGCTTTGTAAATTAATGCTTACCCTCTTACAAAATAAACAATCATGGTATTAACTTGAATATTGATTGAGTCTTCCTAAGAAGCGGCTTTTCTTTGACCTCCTAAGCAAGAAAGTTAATTAAACGGGTGTTTTCACAAACTTGTTAGTACAAGTTAGCAACTGACTAATATTGTAAACTTGGTAGATAATCTTTTCATCGGATTTCAAAAGGTTAGAAACTTAAAACTTGTAAGTCGAAATCTTGTTTAGGGCAGTTTGATCATCGGCTATTTATTTGTAATTTTAGAGAGAGCGAGAGAGAAATTATTAGAGATGGACAGACTAGTCGAAAAAGCCAACTCCGATTCGGCCGAGTCTATAATAGGCAACTATTTGACATTCAAAAGTCAGATATTTGAACGCAGACTAATCAGCCAGGTCACTAGTTCACCCATCTCAAGTTATTACAAAAAACTGACCAAGTACGTGTCAGACTTCGTACATTTAGGGTTCCGTACCAAACTGCAAAAACAAGTTGGTTTTAATAGGAAAAAATAAGAAATTTCAAAGTAATATCTGATTTATCAATGTATTGGTATTTATTAGTAAAATAAACGTAATAATAAACATTATCACCAAATTTTAAGTTCATAGGTCAATGGGAAGTTAAAACCGGCCAAGTGCGAGTCGGACTCGCGCACAAAGGGTTCCGTACCATTATTGCAAAAAACCCCACCTAAATAATTACTTTATTATGTTTTTAGTATTTTTTTGTTATAGCGGCAACAGAAATACATCATCTGTGAAAATTTCAAATGTCTAGCTATCACGGTTCATGAGGTACAGCCTGGTGACAGACAGACAGACAGACAGACAGACGGACAGCGGAGTCTTAGTAATAGGGTCCCGTTTTTACCCTTTGGGTACGGAACCCTTAAAATTCTTCGAAACAAAATTTTGTAAAAACTCATTCCTTTTGTTTCACAATATTTATTAAATAAAAAAACAGCATTTATCTACTCAAAGAGTTCTACACAACGACGGTATAATTTGTTTCTTCGCACCTTCTTATGCTGCATGGGAGCCCCCCTTAAAAACCTTTAAAAGTTACTTATACTGTGAAAATTTTAAGACTGTAGGCCAACCGTTTGGCTGTAAAACCTGTGTGACCGACAACAGACAGACGGACACGTGAGTGAAAAAATCTAGAAGCAAGTGCCTGTTCGTTGTAGCAATCTCACAGAAACATTTGCATAGATAGCAATCTCACAGAAACATTTGCATACATAGGAGAGAGTCACCGCAGATGGCATTAAAGGTTCGATTAAATGAAGTCGTAACACCCTTCCGTCGATAAACTCGTTTGCATCGATAAAACAGCACCGCTCTCGCCAAAACCATTTATTCACAAACGCGCCTTGTTGCGAGTTCACTGGGACTGTTTCTGTGAGGCGTTCGATTGCATACCTTCTATGCAATTGAGAGCTGTATTGCCTCTCTGCCATAGAGGTTTTAGCTCAGCTATGAAATTTATTTGACTTTAACTTATGCACCAATGCTCTACATAACTTGTTCGGGGATATCATCTAGTCTTGAATACAGAAAATCTTTCCTTTATGTCGAAATAACGTATGGACTTGAAAAACTATTTGACCTTACTTATGCGTAAAAAAACCAACGTTGTTGACTTAGCTCACAAAATATTCAAGCTAAAGTGTCAATAGCCCGTCCATATTAGCCGTAGCATCGGTGACCGTTGCTGTAGACGTGGTCTTGAGTGAAGATCGCGATCTGGTAAACGTAAGGTGGGACGCCCTCTGGCTAGGTGGAGCGACGATCTTCGCAGGGTGGCTGGTTAACTATTATGTTTGACAAGGCTCTTTTCCCGATAGTATTAAAGGCAGAATTAATCTAGTGGGTTATCTGTCTGGCCCTCATTTTGTCGCCCACTTTGAACTTATCATGGACATTTTTATGCAAAGGAGGGTTTAG
Organism: Orthosia gothica; assembly: GCA_949775005.1. Taxonomy (NCBI): domain Eukaryota; kingdom Metazoa; phylum Arthropoda; class Insecta; order Lepidoptera; family Noctuidae; genus Orthosia; species Orthosia gothica. The sequence continues at coordinate 1,863,270 of OX459037.1, forward strand.
AATAATTCAAATTGTATAACTTTGTGTTAAATAAGGTTTTGAAGGCCGTTCGAAAGCAAGAGAAATTATTTGTATTTGATAAAATTTCAATTTCGTATTCTTCTTCTTTGCGTGTCGAAGGCAAATATAAAAAGTTAAATATTGTATTTGGCCCAGAATTCAGCCTCGGCAACAACATTTGGTGACGTAGTCATAAGGTCTTCGCAAGTATAGGTGACAGGGCATGCTGCGCACTCCGAGAGGTGGGCCATGGTCTGCGGAGAGATGCTGCGCAAGTACTGAAGACTGCCATCAGAGAACCCCCAACTGTGAAGGTTGTACTTGTTGCGGCCAACCTGAGTGCGGAGTCTATTTTGGGTTTTCCAGGTCGACCACGGCAGAGTGTGCATAGGTGAAAGGCTCTCCGATGGTCCGATTAAATTGATTGATTAAATTTCGTATTTATATACTGATTTTGTTTTGGTCTCATTTTCAGTTGAGCGTGTATGGCTAGATGTATGAACGAAATCCAGCATAAGGAGTATACGAAAGGATCGTAACAGGTGGCATTAGGTAATTTCTGCTTGCTTAAGTAAAACATCTTTCATCCGGTTTCTCAACATTCGATTATCGGGCTGTTATCGTAATCGACGAATAATTGCCGGTTATCTGCTGTGATTGGCTGTTGAAAATTCATTGAACCAATCACAGCAGATAACTTGTGCTTGACAACATGTCACATTAATTCTGCGATAATTTAGCGGTGAGAGGCCCGGCCATAGTCTGTTACATTACAAACCTTCACACATTTTACGGCAAAATTTCAGGTCTATTGGTTGGGGACAAATTTTTTTAAACACGCTTTTTTTAGCTTTCATGTTGTTGTTTCATTTATCTATGAATCTATGTAACGGAATCTTTGAACGTGATTTTCAACCCCTTCAAAACGTCGGATTAATATGAAACTTTGCGCACTTATCAAGGACCGATGACAATCCAATAATTTAAATAGTTAGTCCCGTTATCCTTACCAGGATCGTCAGCATTAGCGATCTATCTAAAAAAATAATAGTTAAAAAAAACACGCTTTAATGGAAAAACAAACTGGTGAAAATAATAATATTCAATAAATTAAAATTAAGAATAGTGTGATTAACAAAAAAATATTTTTATTGTAAAAAGCGTGGGGTGCTTGATTTCATTTGTTATAATATTTTATTGACAGATATTGGTAAAAGTAGAGTCATTTTGAAAATGTCTTAAAAAACACCTCACGCTTTTTTATTAAGCTTAGGAAGATGAGACAGCTCGAAATGGCATTTGAACATGCTGTGACATGGCCACAAACTTCCATTTAGCTAAAAGTGCTTTATTGCAACGTTAATCTGGGATTTAGCGCCAATAACTGCCGCCCACAAGTCCGAGACTCATCTGGGTGATAATAACGCCAACCCTTAACTCCAAGTCCCAATTGGGTGCCAATAACTAACGCCTTTAACGCCGAGTCCCACATGGGCGCCAATAACACCCACCCTTAACTCCGAGTCCAGATTGGGCGCCAATAACACCCGCCCTCAACGCTGAGTCCCACTTGGCGCCAATGACACCCACCCTAAACTCTGATGCCCACTTAGGCGCCAATGAAACCCTCTGTCAAGTTTGAGTCCCACTTGTGCGCCAATAAGGCCCAACCTCAATTCCGAGTACCACTTGGGTGCCAATATTGCCCACCCTCAACTTTGAGTCCCACTTGGGCGACAATAACACCCGCCCTCAACGCCGAGTCCCACTTGGGCGTCAATATTTTGTAACGGCTAGGTCTGCGCTAGGTAAGCTGCGCAGGCCGCTAACTGATAGGTAGGAGGAAGTTAAGAAAACAGCTTGATAAGTTAATACATATGTTAAAAGGTTCTACAGCTAGGTCGTGGGTTTTAAGCGCCACTCAGTTCTGAATCATAACCACCACGCGGATAAAATATAAGTAGGGTACCGTTCCTTGGCAGCACGTGGTAGACGCGGGGACCAATCAGCACCGGCACAGCGATAGGTCGCCGGAACTGTAGCAGCTAGGGTGCGCAGGGTAGGCTGCGCTGGCACCGGCTCGCGCGACGGCAGGCCGCAGGTAAAACCGGGCAGCGTGCGTAGCGCCGCTACGTCCTTGGGTAGCGCATAAGCCGGACGGTACGCCCGTATGAAGAGAGCGTCCCTTGGCAGCACGTGGCAGACGTGGGGACGCGCGGCGGTAGACCGCGGCAGGCTTAGCGGTAGGCCGCAGGTAAAACCGGGCAGCGTTTGTAGGCTCGCACGACGGTAGGCCGCAGGTAGGCAGGCAAGGACCTGTCGGTGTGCGTAGGCAGCGTGCAGGTAGTTGGCAGCGTACAGCAGTGGGAGAAACGTCAAGTCTCAGCACGTACAAGGAGTTGGCAGCACGTGGCAGACGTGGGGCAGTAGACCGAAGCCGGCTTAGCGGTAGGCCGCAGGGACTGTAGCGGTTAGGGGTGCGCAGGGTAGGCTGCGCACGCCGCCACGTCCTTGGATAGCGCATAAGCCGGACGGTACGCCCGTACGAAGAGCCCCTAAATCGGGGCACACAGAGTCATGAGGATTGAAAGTAAGTTATCCACTAAGCCATCGGAATCGAAATGACCGAGTGACAGTAGTCCGGAAAGTTAGAGTTGTGCCGTGTCTTTAGAAATGTGACTATTAACCGACTAATTTTGATATTAGTATCATTCGACTATTTTCAGTTGAGATCCTCACAACGCTACAATTTCCTGCCCTCAATTCTGAGTCCCATTTGGGCACCGATCGATAACACCTGCTGTCAACTCCAAGTCCCACTTGATATTTCCCGCCCTCAACTCCAAATCCCAATTGGACGTCAAAAACACCTGTCCACAAACCAGGGTCCCATTCGGGCGCCACTATCAAGCATTACATCATATCAGCTGTCCTTTAAACGCATGTTCGTTAAACGTTTCATTACGGAAAAACCAGGATCTTAAATGGATATTAAGTACCTATTTTCTTTTTATGGAAAACGAAGAAAAAAAAGTAGGTACTAAAACTAAGGATAGTTGAATTGGATAGCTAAAGCTAAACGATTCAATTGAGAAATTATCTTTAATAGTTCTCATGATATTTTAGTGGTAATATGCTAGTACCTAACTGCCTACTATAAAATATAATAAAGGTACTTCGATATTCGGATAAAATCCAAAGATATCGCAAAAAAATCGCTCCAAATTGAGTAGTAATACTCAATTTGCATCAAACAAAACTTTTAAAGGAAAATGATAGAAACTCATATCTGTCAACAGTTTTTGGGGAAAGGGAAATTCCATACAACACCTGAATTGTTCGTTCGAGGCACATTTACATTTTACTAAAAATATATATAAACGTAAGAACGTAGGTACACAGATCCATTAATAATCGTGCTTTCCTAGAGCCAGGGCAACGGTTACACATAACCTTTAGTTGATATTAACGGTACTTACAATCACGGCAGAGAGGTCGACCCCTACCTGAAATTCCAAAACTTTAAGTTCGTTAAAGTACTACTTCTTTCTGAGAAAACTACACCGTTTTAATTATGAATGTTCATAGTTATACCAAAATGATCCATTTTCATTGTGAGGATTCTAAATTGGTATTGCTAAAATTAAATTAAGCTGTTTAAAAATTGTTACACATATCTTTTACAAAATAAATAATGCTATGGGTACAATGGCGGTCTTATCGCTGACAGCGATATCTATTAGACAACCTTTGGATGGACTGAAAGAACATAAAATGAAAAGGGGGTTATCTGCGGTGTACAGCTACAGTAAAAATATATATACATAGTACTATTCTTATATAGATTGAAAGTAAACGTAGCAGTGTTAAGCGTTATTATAATGTGTAGAACTTTGGAGAAGTTCAGACCACGTCTCCAATCAGCATGTTCCCAACTTTCAACATACGTAATTCAGATCGGCTCTCGACTCACGAGCCTCTCTCACAGATGCGCCTCGATGCTCGACCGCTAGAACGCTTGTCCTAGCTATTTATTGCTTTTTTTTTTCTTTTTTCGTGTATATAAGGTTCGTAGCAGATAGCGTTCTGTAGTTTCTGCCTTCCAACATAGAAAAAGGCATGAGTTTATGTGCGTGTGTATGTATTTTTACCCGACTGCCGAAGGGGTGTAAAGTGTTTATCTTGTGTCTATGTATGTATGTTTGTTCCTATGTGGCGTTCTGGAGACCAAACGCGTTGGCCGATTTTGATGATTCTTACGTCAATCGATTCGTCTTAAGCTTGCGAGTGTCACTGGAAAAATGGCGGATTTTGGGCGCCATATTGTGGGGGCCCAATTTTTTCTTCTCAGCCCATCGTGTGGGGTATCAAAATAAAGGGGTTTAAGAGGTGATTAAAAAAAAGAATACTTATATTTTTAAATGTGCCTAATTCGAATAAAAATTTTGACTTCAAAGTTATGAATAAAAAAAGTTAATTCAAAAAATCAAAAAACCCGACTGCTTAAAACTAAAAATACGTAAACAAGAAGAATCTGAATGTGTTCAGCCAGCTCGCGAATATGTATCCTCCGACAGCACAGCATAATTTTCTTATTGTTTACGTCTTTTTAGATTGCTTCTTAAGCAGTTAGGTTTTTTTTATTTTTTTGAATAAACTTTTCCTTTTTCTAAACTTAATGGTTATAAAATCACTATATCAACCTTCTTGGCCAGCGGCTTCAAGAAACTAACATCAAAGCCTTCACTAGATAAGTTCAACATAAAAGGAACATCAAAGATATATCAAAATAGAACATCAAAGATTTCTAAATCAAACTTCTTACAAACTGTTCACTGTTAATACTCTCATCTTTACAATTCTTGGTTCCCAAGACCCGAACGCCAGCGTGTAAGAACAACGTGGTTTATAATAAATTCAACATAAAGCGCTTTGCAGCGCTGTAGGATATCGAAGAAAGCCACTTACGACGGCTTACATATCTGAGTGCATTTGCCGAGGACCGCTGCAGCAAAATGCATGCAGCGGATGCGGTTTTAATAGGGATGCCACACAATATCGAGATAGAAAACTCTCCAGTTCCCTTTTTGAAATTCATGCACGTTGAACATGTCTCCTAAAGGTTTGGAGGCAGATTCTGTAGCTGAAATTTTATTTCTAAAGATAAAATCTGGTAACATTGAATAAAACTATTCCGATAAAGTTTTCTTTGAACCATTTTCCTAAACGTCTGTCAAGTCCTTATCTGTGTTTATCTATGCGTTATATTATTTTGGTTCTACGAATAGTTATAAAGGTAGATGTAATATTAAGTATATTCAGAAAGTTTTATTTCTAATAACATGCCTTTAACATAAAGTTTATTTGAACGTATAATTCCAAATCAAACCGTAGCTATCATAGTTCAAATTGAACCGTTTATAAAAACGCCAATTTTATTTGTAAGAACCGAATATAAATGAGGTAAGTTCTATTAAAAGATGAGCATTTTAAATTAATATAACAAAAAAGTCGTGTTTCGGCTGAATTTAACATGATGATGAACAAAAAAGAAAAGCTTGATAAACTTGGAAACTAATTGACCGCCCTAGCCTGGTGAAGGTGTCGTGTAGGGTTGTCAACGTGCCACAATTAACATAATGCATTAACAGTATCAGTGAGCTATTAACTGCCCACGTGCTCATGTATAACTAAAACTACCTACAATATTCAAATGAAAACATTGCAAAAAATGAAAACACAGCGGATATTTTGACGGGTAAGTGGCTAGGAAGTTCAAATCTTTCGAATGTTGTGAGTAGACCCAGCACTGACTCGGCATTTAAAAAAATAATTAAAAAGTTACTTTGTCTCACGCTCGCAGCAAAATCAAATTTTGCTCACTGTCTTTAAGCAGCAAAACCTGCTTGTTTGGTTAGGACAATTTAAAAGACAGTTTTTAGGTGTTCTATCTATGCCAGCGGCTCGGCCCAAATTAATGATTTCAAATCCGGGTCAAATAAAAAATAACGTCTCTTATATCGAAACTGTTTCATAGTTAGTTCTGAAAATAGACGAAGATTCAAACTAAGTTTCGGGTTTTACAGACGATTATAATTTAGTTTGGATAGGTTCAAATTAGTTTTGTTCTATAAAGATCCAATAGGATTCGTGGCGCTTTCTATTTCAGGACTAGGTGGTGTGGTGTCCTCCTTTGCTGCTGCATTGATAAATAAAAGCCATACACCGATTTCACCAAGGAGTGCGCACACGTCCGCACCGGCCGGCAGATGAGCGAGCTCTTCCCCGTCCGGCGCACGTGCATGCGCCACTTGCCCTTTATTCAAACGTCACAGATGGGCTTTTTATCTTTTTTTTTATTAAATACTCCTTTTTGTGTTCAACGAATTATAATTATATAAAGTGATATCATGAGATACAACATATTATCACCACCTGAGGCTGCAGACAACATTCTATCAGCGGCATTAAAAATAAATGACAAGAAAAAGTTATGCTTACAAAAAGTGTGGGCGTGATATGTGCTACCGTAATTTCAAGTAGTTAACGTCATGAATATTGACAGTAACTTTTTCTAGAGCCTCTAGATAAAAAATGTCTACCTACACTACTAAGTAGATACTTTAGCAAAATATTAGGCCCCAACTCAATCTGAAATCGACAAATTCTGTGCGATTTGACTTTTGGCCAAATAGTTATGTAACGCTCTAACAAATCCAATATAAAATCAATTCCATTCGAATCGAAATCGAAAAGTATTTGTGAACGAATATGTGACATATGATACGTATATTCTTGACTACATAAGTACCTATCTACTTATTCATCTTGAACATATTTTTTTACAACTTCAGTGATATATTAAAATACATATTATTTTACAACGCTTTAACGTGTTGTTTTTGCTAAAACATTTAGGCATTTAAGATGAGGTATAAAGAATTATATGTAGGCCGGTCATAACACGCCATACGTACAGCTCAGGTGGACATTCAGATTGCTAAGCTATTGAAGGGACCAACAGTAATAAGACGGGTTGGCAGACCGAAAAGAAGGTGAGCTCATAACATAGCAGAAATAGCAGGAAAAGATTGGCAGGCAATTGGTAAAGATAGAGACACGTGGAAGAAGTTGGAGGAGGCCTTCACCCAAAGAGGCACATAAATATTTTTTTCATCCCGGCAGTAAGTTCCATTGAGATAATTTTCGATTTTTACGCGGCAAAAACCTCTGGCTTAAGCTGAATATACCCAAACAGTATATACTCCATTTCCTTATCTGTACTTTTCCATATGATTCAGTAAACCACAAACCAAAAAACTTATAAACTTTACAAATAATATGGCATTTCTAGAATTATTATGCCATGCATGTCTTACAGTTTCAAACCGCCATCCTTGAAGCTTCGACTTTGGATGTTCCTCGTACGTACCAGTGGCGTAGTTAGTCATATAGAGGCCCGGTTTTAACATTTTTTGGAGCCCTTTTTACCCAACTATAGCAAATACCAATGTTAAGATAATGTTTCTTACAAAATAAATAAAATAGGTGTTTGAAACTGACTTCGGTAACTTAAATGTTTATGAGGAACGAACGAAATGAGCTTATATTTTTTGTTGTTTTGTGAAGTGAGTTATAAATTTGGAGTATCCTCAATCGAACAGGCAGTCATTGAATGAATTTGAGATTGTAGTTAACATTTTACGAAGATTTGATTCTACACGCCGGAGCCCGTGTAGCTCTGAAGCCCCGACGGTAGCTACGCCCCTGGTAGGCACTGTGATTACGCGCTGTTTTACTCGATTTTCTTTCCCCGAGTCCCAGCTGCTACCAGTGATAATGAATTATGAATGCCGCGCCTTGTTAGGGCTCTCAGTTTTTGTAACGCGGTTTGTTGACATCTCTTGGAAATTTTGTGTATGCTGTATGTTACAGAATTGGTAACGTGTTTGTGGTTTTACGAGGTGTTTTTTTTACAGTCATTATGTCCTGTAAGATAGGTAGTTATTTAGTAGACTTCATTATATAATTTTTAAACAACGAAACAAAAGGAGGACGTTTTCAATTCGGCATGTATATTTTTATTTAAGACCACGCATAACTTTTTATAGAGTGTCCAATTTCAACGTATTCCTCAAAGATGATCACATTTAAATTATAAAAATAAAATCCACCTCAAAAGGTAGAAAAATGTTTTTTATAAATTTTACACTGAATTTTCAATTGAGAAACCGATTCTGTTGAAATTAAGTAAACTGAAACCGAAAAAAACCTTTTAAACATAAAAACTTACAGACGAAATAAGGAACAAAAACCAAAAAAAATAATAATCTTTCAATTTAGAATTTTGTTAGAATTTTGAGGCGGCACCAAATTTCGCAGGAAAAAAAAAAATTGATAGTAAAAAGGTTTTTTTTGAAAATACTTCGCGAGTTTCTACTCCAACTGTGTGCTTTTCACCAAGATACACTGTCTGACCTTTTCAAAACTATGTTACTTAATAACAGTATTTTACAAGGAGCTAATCGCACATTAAGAGCTAAAAGGTATATTAGTTTAATATAACTCCGCAAAGTAACAGTAACAAATAGCCAATGTATCTGACGTTCCGATATGATGCCCAAATATTTGCTTCCTCTATAGTACTCAGCTTCCCGACTATCCGTACTTTAGTGAAGCCGTACTTTTGCTGCGTGTTCCGTTTCGCTCGAGTGTTTAGTTTCGCCAAGTCAAGATCTGTACATGTAAACTCAGCGAAATAATTAGGTATAATATACCTCGCCTCTGTCCGCGACACCAGTCTTGTCAAAGGGGTATTGCATTACTCAGTTATTGGGTTGTGGAGGTCTGATAGGCAGTCCCTCCAAGTAAAATACTTGTATTCAGCTGCATGCGCTTAAACTGGAAGCCAGTCCCAACACAGTTGGGCACAGGTCAGGTAGATTTATTGTTTTTTTTCTGTTCATGACTTCACGTGGTATGTTGATAAAAAAGTTATCAGATCCTAGTCAATATCTATGTTAAATTTCATTCATATCAGTTTAGTGGTTTAGGCTTGAAAACAATAAAATATTTGTATTGCCTTTACGCTGTACTGCCAAACATTTTATATTGTTCGTAAGTAAGGTAACTTTATGGAAATATGGGCACAGTTATTACGTATACAGAGGGACTGCCTCGTTGATCTAGTGGTCGCAAATGCTACTGCTGACCTTGAGGTCTTGAGTTTGAAGCCCGGGTCGGGCAAAGTGTTGTTGGGTTACAACAACTGGAATTGCCTGGAGTCTGGATTTGTTCCAGGTTGATGGCAATAGGCTCGTCCCCTAGTACATGGGACTTAAGAAGAATTGTGGTCGCAGACATCCAACTGAATATCCTAAGTAAAAGTCATAATTCGAGGTTCAGCTCTAGCATATTTCCCCCTCCAATATTGGACCAATTTGAAAAATATGCCATCAACTAAAAAATAAAGATATATACTAGAACCCTCAAAAAAATGCTCATAATTGCGCTATTAACAGAGGCCTAGTGTATCTACAAATTGACAAAAAGGAGCAGAATTTAATATATCTTTTTTATTCAATGAATGGAATATCTTTTAAAGTACGAGAACCAAACCTCAAATTATGACTTTTTACTAAGGCAATTCAGTCGGAGCTCTCTGCTCTCATTTCCTCCTAAATATAACAGGCGTGATGTTATGTGTAAATAAATTGTTCATGGAAAAATGGAAACAAGTTACTGCTGGTGATTTATCTCTTTGTTTGACTGTACTAACTTCCCAGACGGCACTTATTTAGGTCTGTGGCATATGGTGAAACAATGGCGCTCTTTTTGTATCAAAAGTTACGTTTATTTGATATTGGATGATGTTTCTTTTAAAACTTGTTATAAGTTTTGTTGTATATATGTTATGGAACAAGTGTTTAATATGGCATTATTCATAATGCCCGGGCAATTTGAAAAATGCGCAATATGCGTAAGTAATATGATAACAACTATTGAAAAATGAAATTGACCGGACTTTCTGAATAATGCCCATCACATAATGGGCTGGGTAATAAAAAGATGTTTTTTTTATTATTTTGACATTGGTTTTAATAACCAGGACTAATGAAGTAGTAAGTACGATGACTATTGAAGCAACAAAGTCCTCTCCTCCTATTTCTGTCTGCAGGGTCTAAAGTAAAGTCTAAAGTGTCCGGGTGCTCTAAACTCACGAGCTCGCTTCGCTCGCTCATGGACTAATTCATTGACCATAATTATCGAATTGCCCAACCGTTACGTAGCAATATTCATAATGACCAGGCAATGTGATAAATATAGAAGTTTAAATCAGTATTCATTACATTGCCCGATTTGACTTGACTAGATTCATAATGCCCGGGCATTATACATAGTGCCCTGATTAATCAATTGCTTCATGACATATACGTTACTATTTGAGTACATTATTTACTTAAGTAGAGTAGTAACCTTTGTATTACTATGATGGGTACTTACCTGGAGTAACCAAATTAACTTTGGTATCTGTGACTTTTACAAAGGTCAAACCTATTTATTGCTTTTCTAAGAAAGTATTCTTCATTGCAGTTTGTAAAGAATTATTCTCAATAATATTTAATCTAATCTAGGATTCAAATCTACGGCCACAAAGCTTATCATTTGATAAGCAACTAACCTTGCATTATTTTGGACTAAGTGTAAAGATTTTTCAGGATTAATATTTTCACATTGTATTCTGTGTCTAACATGAATGATTTATGTTTGTAAATGATAGTTGGTTTCTACGTCAGCATGTATTTTGATTCTGCCTCTAATAGTGATAGACAAAGCTATATTTACTTAGTAATGTCGATAGAATTAGCACTATTTTATATTTCCATTGAACATTGTCATTAATTCTCGTTGGTCTAGTTGTCGCAAACTAAGTACTGCTGAACGTGAGTCCCGGTTTCAGTTGCCAGGTCGAGCAATGCTGCTCCCGTTAGTAAAAAGGCAGTATCTATTTTTTTATCTATAAAATTGAGTTATACCTATATATTGCCGGAATGAGGAAAAAAATGGGACTGCTGTTTTTTTACCTCTTTTATTTTCGGATTTACCACAGTGAAGAATGGTACATCCTTTATCATTTATACATTTACTAAGATGAAAGGACACATTTTGATGGAAGTAAAATGAAAAGACTTATTTCGCCTTGATGAGTCTAATCTTTCAATGAATAACTACTTTGATCGAGAAGTAAAAAGGCGCATCTATTTATTAAGTGCCGCGTTTGTGTTTTTTTCGCCGTATTTACTTTTTGTTAGATACTTCTTACTTATTATCGGGGCAGAATGTGTTTTTGGGTCATTTCCTCTAGACTAGAGTTTCACAGTCACAGCCTTATGGGGTTGTTGAATGTGGGTTTACTCCTCTACTTAACTCTTTTAAATACAGGCGTGATGTTAGGTTATATAATAGTTACGGTGGTACGGAGAGATAAGGTAATGAAGACCGCGCGAAGTTTGAGGTCTGTGTTGTGGAAGTCGGTGTTGTTTGAACAGGCGAGAACTTTGATTGATGTTCGCCGACTACTCAGCTAATGGCACTTTGTCCACATCCTGTTTCCGCTCATGAAGTATATAATAGCTTTCTGGAACCGAAAATTCTGTGCAAAAATGTAAAAAAATTTGCTTGGCATTAAAAAATCACACCGAGGAGTTTTCTTCTTTATTATGTTTCATTTATCCAGATCCAATCCAATTACGTAGTTTACTTGTGAATCTAATCATAAGACAATGATCTCAATGAAGGAACATATACCCTGGACTTATAGTTAATTTATCATAGGTTGGTGCTCCATTGGTATAATTGCTGCAAAGCTTTCCAGTGCGAGGAAAAACAAATAAATAAATACACTATACTTCATAAAAGAAAGCTTGATCTCTGCGACATATGTCAAACTGACGTATACGTTATTGTTAGCCTGTCAAGCGCTATTGTTACTGTATTGATACTGACAGCTGTCACAGAGATCAATCTATCTCTTATGAAGTATAGTACTATTTTATTTAAATTGATGCATTGCCTAATGTTTGCTCATTAAACCCATTCGACCATTATAATTGGCAGTGCACCGTGACAGCAACAACGCCAATTAACTGGCTCATGCATTATGAACTTCTTGCCGGTCGCTTGAATCATTGCCAAATGACCTGCAGTAACTGGACATGTTCACGTTCCAACTGCCACGGTTGGTTGACGATTCAGCAACCGTTCTCCTAACAACAAATCATCGGGCATGTATTATGACATGTACCAGAACAGTTAGGCAGATATTTACAAATAAATACGAACGTTTCGCTTGTTAAGTCCCATGGAACAGAGGGCGATATAATTATCTTCAACCGGCCACAAATCCTTCCAGCTGCAATATTCCAGGACAAACCCAACAAAACTGCTCGACCTGGCCTCTTTTATTGGTCTTCTAAACTACCAAACGCATTTGTTGTTTATTTGATCACAGATTCAAAGTTAAGGCGCAGATACCCCTGAGTAGTTTTAGATTGAGAAGAGAGAGAATAGATTTTAAAATGAGAATCACGTCTAAACCGCGGGTCGTAATTTTTCGGAAAGAATATAATGTTACATTAGACAACTTTTTTAATAATTTGATCAAAGAACATTTTGAGTTCTATTCGTCTTCTTCTTCTTCTTCTTTTCGTGTGAGATGTGACCACCTCTGGTGTCAGAGTTAATTAAGCCGCCTCTGGGAAAACCCACAGGCCCCTGACTTGGCTATTTCAGACTTACATTAACCATATAAGTCCAGGTTTCCTCAGTTCTATTCGTATAACATAGTGTATTTAATTTGTTAAGTTGTGTCTAACACCGACAAAAAAATGACAATCGCACCAAACCCGCTGGGCGTATTTTAATGAAATTGACGCCATCTCAAAGACAATTTAAGTATCTACATAAGGAAAGTACAAAAAACTACTGAACACTGGGTCGCGCGAATGTGAAACGGGTGCGCGTTTTGTTCGCTCAAGGTCGTTGGCTACTATCGTCGTCTTAATAAGTTTTATATGGGACTGGCTACTGTCAGTGGTTTTGTCTGCGTGGAAGTTATCGCAAGGGTCAATTTTCTATGTCCTCCAGGACATGGTCTATTCGAGTGCCAAGTTTCATCCAAAGCTGTTCAGCCGTCTGGACGAGAAAAGCTAACAACTAGACAGATAGACAGAGCTATTTCGTACTTATAACATTGGTATGAATATAATAATAGTATGGATTATGAAGTCGTTCTCTTTAGACGCGAGTGAAACCGCGGGCAAGACCTATTTAATATGCATGTAAGCAAAGTTGCTTCGTGAATATTTTACTAGATATAAATTGAGGTATTCCGTAGCGGGCTGGGAATCTGAAGTGATGGAAGCGACCCCGGAGTATCGGATATTGAAAGACTTAAAGCTTCTTTACGTCTCATAACTATTTATTGAAACTTTTCATTTTATTTTGTTTGCTGTGCTGTGACAAATAAATGTACTTTTTTCTTCAAGTATTTATAATAATATATACTCTAGATTTGCCACATGAACCGTGCATTTTCTCTATATCCATGACACTGAGCGATGAAGTAGTTTTCCATCAGTGAAAGATTAGAAAATTCTCCATGAAAATTCTCTGAGATTACGTCCTACAAACAATAACAAAACACAACATCACGGCTCAGTATGCCCCGAAGGAAATAAAGAAAATTAATTAATTTAGCAAGAACCATAGGCACATAACATATTTAGAAATAGAAAGCTGGAAGATTTTTTAAAAACAATGTGGGTACACCTCTAGCTAACCTCCCCAGATACAAATAAACTTCTACTAAATATTAGTATAAAATCATTTCGATGATTAATTAATCAAAGTGACTTTTGTTGCCAAATATAGCTGTCAACTATGACTTTATTATTTCTGAAATGTTTCAAGGACAGTACATTAGTAAATTGCCCCGTTTCCTGGTGCGCTACAAAGACGCAACCAACTTTTCACAATAGGTACAGTTCAAAAGGAAAAGTCGACACGACACAGGCAAATTGTGAAGACCTTGCTAAACAGAAAAATAAAATGATTTATTAATTTATTTATACTCCTTATTTCAGCTATATTTACAAGTCTTACTTAAGGGTATGTATAAAGTAATTATGTTCCACTTATGTTTATGCCGGGCGCAGAAAGTTTGCCGATGACGTCATGACGTCACTCTGACATTCAGCAAACAAAAAAGGCGAAAGCGGGGCGAGGGGAGAGGTAATAGTCATCGGAAAACTCTCTGCACCCGGCTAGTAAAGTAATACATACAAGAAAATAACAATCAAACCAGCCCGGAAATCGCGTTATTACTACAACAAAATACGCTCTATTTATTAAAATTAAAAGAGCAAAGAAACAAACTCCGTGGCCTCTGTTTATACAAAAATCAAAATGTTTTTGTTAACATTCGTACATTGTACTGCACTACATAGTTGTTGTTAGCCCTAGTAAGTTAAAGGAGGATACGGAAGTGTTCTTGCGAACGTGCGGTCAATGTCAATTAGTAAATAATATTCACATTCGCCATTAACATTTCGTGAAGCCACCCCGACAAGAAAACTTGCGTGACATCTAACTGAGGCCACTCTTCAGTGACCGGACCAAAAACTGAAGGTCAATATTATGGACATACCTATCTACAGATAATTACATACTGCAAGGCCAAAGCGATTTTTCAAATGACCCATCCCCGTCTATGCCAATTTGTTGAAAAATTAATTTCAGCACTCCACTCGTGCAAAAATGGGCTTTATCATTTTAGGAATTGAGCTCAATTTTCAGCTGGCAGAGCGTAACAGGATGGAAAACATAAAATACTTTTTTTCATCACAATGACAAAGAATACGGCCAGTTAAAGCCTATACAAAAAATTGCTTCATACAATCTGGATGGCGTGTCATTCTGTATTAGACATTATTAATGGACTTAGGGTGGGAATTGTTTTAAGATGTAGTGAGGTATGTATTTTTAATACGACGTTATAATAAATTGTTTATTTGTTGTCTGTCGGGCGCGTTACAATGCCACATTGTTATGTCACAAATAGTGTTTCCTTTTAAATTCAGTCCATTACTTTATACATAAAAATGTGTTTGCCTTTTTCGGAAAGGAGTATGATGGATAGAGTATGCTTTAAATTGTACTCAAACATTTAATGTCGCTTATTTATGTATTGTTGTGTAAACCACCCGCAGGTGGCATAACACTGTCAGTAAAGTTGCTAAAACGAGGTTAAATAACCTCGTGTTAGCAACTAACTCTGTGTTTGGGCCTAAGAATATTTTCTTTTTTCTTACTTGTCAGAGCGCGATTTTATTTTATTCGGCTTTTACTTACTAAACTTGCTTTCATGAAAAAAATTGCATAGTCCCGAGAAAGAATAAATGAAAAGAGAAAAACAAGTACTATTTTATATCACAGTTACGCTTATCTTAAATTTGTGCCAAAATAGGCAGTTTTAAAATAGATATATTTTTGGAATGGCCTATTTAGTAGCCTTATTGTTAGGATAACCAAATTAAATATTAAAAATTACGTAGCCTATGTCACTCCCTGGTTGCGGGGATCCGTTGGTTACGAGACGTAAGGGACCGGTCAATGTGGCGACGCTTGGGAAAGGCCCATGTCCAGCAGCTGACGTCTTTCGGCTGATATGATGATGATGATGTCACTCCCACAATTGAGACGAATCCAACGACACCTCATATGTCATAATCCGTCAAACCGTTTGGGTTGTAGAGTATGCTATAGAAATGGACACACATACATACATTCGAAAAACATTACCCTCCTGTATTCGGATAAAAACCGTACTAATTTTCAGTTTAATCAAACACCGGGCAATGGCTCAAAAACTTGCAAGCTTAGATTACTCGTATTATACACAGACACCGGGACGGGTAAAACTATGAAAATAAAAGTTTGTAAAATACCGTCAGACGTTTAGTTAGATACGGAAACCGGCGCTAAGGCATGAAGTGGTGGCCACACAAACACGTCGAGTGCCGCTTTACGACTCTATGGCTCTAAAGCTCTTCAGCTCTACGTAGAGAACTAGAGACCGTCACGAGAGCTCGTTAGTCCGCGCACCTGGTTCACTGTAGACACAGAAAGGAGAGAGCTGTATATTTGTGTATATGTAGAACTTGTGTGGAGATATACAGCATGAATATCATTAACTCCTGACTTGAGAATTGAATAAAGTTATGACTCTGAAAAATTTGTATGTACTCGGCTAGAAAATTGCCCACCCACACGGTTTATTTTCGTAATTTGCCATTGACTGTGTTTTCAGCCTCAAAACACAAATTTTATATGTACTTTATGTTGCAACTTTGAACTCAAAGTCAAAATCGAATAATTTATTTCAGTAAGGCTATTAAACGGCGCTTTTGAATGTATTTATTTTTTATGTTTTGAAAAAGACGACGTTCACAAAGGTAGTTTGATATAGCGAAGAATGGACAAGAAATGCCTCACTTAGATATTCTTTTAAAAAGAGATGTTTCACAATATTTGATACCTACATTAATTTGTTGATTATACGTGAGACAAAGATACACCTGGTACAAAGTATTACAAGCACTAACAGGTAAATTTATTCATTGATAGATAGGAACATGGTACTCACATAATTACAAATACTGCAAACAATGACTTGGAAAAGAAGATTTTTAAGTTTGAACATTAACAAAATTTTCGACACCAATCGCAACTATGAACAGTACATCATAAAAGATAGCAATACACCCTCGTACCTGCGAGCACACGCGACCAGAATGAAATAAACAACAATTCAATGAAGCTCAGGGGATGGCGAGAAATACGATCCGCACGTGCCACCCCTCATGAGCCGTCAAAGGAAACACGATCGAATCGAATCAATCTTTTATAAAAGATCCGAGAGTTATGGATACAGAATCGGACGTCTTTCTTTCTGAGGGTGTGGAAAGGATTTTAGATTTAAAAGTTTGTTTTAAATTCGGGGGACTCTGTCTTGTTTTATCCCTTTGTTTTGTGGTTTCCAAAGCTGACAATGCGAAAATAAAATTATTTATTCATTCAAGATAGCTTTTTGGTGAACAATAGGTGTTAATAGCACTTTGCTCTTAGCCAAAAAGCTGAGTAGTCTTCCCAAGTATGTGCCCTAAAAGGCATTCTAGAGGGGTGGTTTTAGTAAGGTAAAAATCACACAATCCCTCATATTTACCCCGAAAACCAAAATAATAAAGATCCATTCCAATAAGTACAGTAGTATTGATTGATACAATAAATCTATACCAATATTATAAAGAGCAAAGATTTTTTTGTTTGTTTGTTTGAACCGACTAGGCTGCGAAACTACTGGACTGATTTTAAAAATTCTTTCACCTCTGGAAAGCTACTTTATTCCCGAGTAACAAAGGCTATAATTTTGACGGGAGCGAAGCCGCGGGGGTCATATAGTATCATATAATTTTATAGGTGAAGATGACAATAACGCTTCTTACGCATGTTTGTAATTACCTTTTTTTAACACCTTTCTGTATAGATCAGTACTAATAAAAATCAACTGGCATCTGAAACGATATGTTCTAGTAAGTTATAGAATAGAATTTTTGGACAACACACCGACATACGTTGGACCATGCGTAGGTACTCACAATGTTAGTAATAAATTACATAAGTTCTTATATAGGTGAACGACGTGACCTACACAATTGAATTGATAAAGGACACATGACCTGAAAATTCTCTTTCGTGATCCTAATACTAAAATAAGCTTAACAAATGATCGGGCAAATATATTTAGGCTATAGTAGTTTGTCTAAAACTAATCTTTTTGTGGAAAGCTTTAAGATAATTCCTCAGGATTAACTTACGGTTTTTTAATGGGGGTAGGCAGAAACTACAGAACGCCATCTGCTATGATCCTTACATATTCCTTTTGTTCATTTACGTTCATACATCTAGTCATACACGCACGCCTATTATGAGTAGGTACTGCGTACCCTTCCTGAAGAAATATTGATATAGAGCCCATCTAAAAGTTGCCGAAGAAACAAGATTGATTATTTTAACAGTATTATTTTATGAGATAAAATAATCACAAAGCGTTACTTAACAACACTTCTCGAAGCCTAAAACGACGTCAAAAAGTCAATTTATTCTTCGAAATTAGGCGCGTCTTTATTCCCAAAAGAATGCCAAAGAAACAAGTCTCTCATCTTCTACGTCATCACCTGATTGCCTCTTAGCCTTGAGAGCGTCAAAATAACAGCTTTTTTATCTGACTTCAAGAGAGGAGAAGGTTTGGTACAAGCCCGAGTTTTAAAGGACATTTTAAGTTGTCCTTCAAACACTTCTTTCTGAACAAGTGATTACTTATTCTAATTAAATATGAAGGCTCCCACAGATAGGTAAGAAGCGACATTCTTCAATAATGTTATGACTAGACATTGGATTCTACGCATTTGCGTGTTTACATATGCAAATGCATAAAACCCTAATTTTATAGCGTTATTGCATTTTTTGTACTTTTCATTAATAATGCTTATTTTAGTAGTTAAATGTGTTAGCGGTGTTGTATTATTAATTAAATGCTGTTCTATATAAAAATCCAGGTCTGGCCTGAAAAGGTTTCTGCAGTAGATGTAGAGGTCATTTTCAGCCTACAAATTACACAAGTATGCCCTAAAAATCTAAAAAAATATTTGTTTGTATGTTTTCATAGAAATAACAACTGATAATTAAATATATTGTGACTATAAATGTAAATTCTTATGACAAAAGTATTTAGATAGTGCTTATTTTTGTATGCATATTTCGCCATTTTGATAGTGCATAATAAAATATAATCCGATCTCTATTATGATCATTTTTCACAAAAATTGTTTTACGGGTAATATTATATCCATATAACCTTTTTAGGAGGAGCTCGTGTCTAAGTGATAACAGCTGCACGGGTCGATCTTCAAGGTTAACCAACACTTATCAAGGTTGATCAATGAATGGGTGACCATCCGTTGGGTATCGAAACATCCGTGCCCCGGCATGGACGTGAAGCCACAGCTGCCAGCTGTTATTATCTTGGACAATCGTTACTAGTAATCAGATGTCGAAAAATCAGACACCTGTCTTGCCAAGGGTTAACGTGTTACCCAGTTACTGAGTTTTGGAGTTCAGATAGGCAGTTGCTCCATGTAAAATACTGATACTCAGCTCCACCGGATCAAGATTGGAAGTCAACCTCAACATACTAGAGAAAAAAGCTTGGCAATACATAGAAAATCTTAGCCACAAAAAAACAAAAATTGTTTCTACCTGTGTCCGTTAAAGACTTTGAAACCATCCAACCGATGTGCTTCAAACCGGTTTCATTAGAAAGGCAATAATGCGAAAATGGTTTTAGACAACTAAAATAAACCAAAATATAAATATTTTTTCGCAACAAATAAACAAAATGTTTTCTTTTTTTAGCGTAGTAGCACACACCGGGTATGATATAAAAAGGGTTGTCGTGTGGAGCCTTAAGGCCTCGTTCAAATACTTTTTCTATGTAAGAGATTACTCATTCAAATTAAATATCGATCTAAAGCTTTCTAACAAAGCTGAGCGTAGAATTGAACCTAGGACCGACCAAAGGATATAGTTTAAAATATTTTCTAAACATAGGTTGAATTTTTTGTGAGGGGGCAGAGCAAGTACCTAAACCGCAGCCTAACTGCATAAGAGAATTCGGCAAGGCAAAGTGTTTGACCCCATGAAAGAGTATGACATATTATCTTTAAATAATTAGGTATTGGCAAAAAATATTGGACTCTCCCATTGGTGAAGATACCTACACTTTTCGTAAGAGTCAAATAATTTTTGGCAATAACTTATTATTTCAAGAGTATTAGTCATACTCTTTCATGGGCTCAAACCGAACCCTTTGCCGAATTCAGTTACGCAATTAGGTTGCTAATATAACGTCAGGAAACAATTAGCTGTGAATACATTTAACTATTATATTGAAAAAGTGATTGACAGTCTCCCAATTATATTATCTTCCAGTTTCTAAATGTATTCTTATGTCTACCTCCTTGTCTGCCCTTCATACCCACCCAGCTGCACCTTCACCACCAGCACACCTGCTCCTGCAGTCTAAATAGTTGACACAATATTTGAGTAAATCAACACGAAATAAAAAGAAGAATGTGTTATGTAACAACACAATATTATTTGGCATAAAAAGGCATCCTTATTATATCAGTAGCACGGCTCGTAACACACACACATTCGTGATTGTGGTGAACATAACTCGATCGCATTATTTTCGTTCGAGATTTCTTCTTTTATATTCTTATTCTGTACTAACGGAATAGGCCATAGAAATATTATATCTATAGAATAGGCCTGTAGTGTTTTTAACCGACTTACCAAAAAGGAGGAGGTTCTATGTTCGACGTGTTGAACAACGTTTTTTTTTTTTTTTATGTATGTTCACCGATATCTCCGCCAATTGTGGACCGATTTTGAAATTATTTTTTTGTTTGAAAGAGTATGCTCCGAAATTATTCTCGATTTAATTTGGTGAAGATCTGATGAAGAACTTCGGAGATATACAACAGACCGCTTCAATAAATAACGGCAAATCTCTCGGGACTGCAATCCCACGTCTGTTTATTGTTAATACCATTTCATAGCATAACTTCACGCCAGTACGCTCTAAAGGAGTACGCAGATGTGTACAGTTCACCTTGGTACACTCTTATTTCACCGGATGTGTTCAGTTTCATGATATTCGGATAATCTATTTTGGCATTATATGTATCTTACGTAACTACTTGCCTATTAAGTACGTACAACTAAAAAACTGTAAAATAAAAAATAAAACACTTTTACTAATAATACTACCGACTTCCAAATAACAAAACTACAAAATAACTTAATTTATGGAAGTCGGTGTCTTTGGTAGGTACCAATTATTTGCGTTATAGACACCGGCTTCCAAAAAAAAAGTTATTTTTCACTTTGTAGTTTTATTATTTGGAAGTCGGTAGTATTGTATTGTTAAGAGTTTTTTATTGAGTTAGCCTTTTGCTGCCTTTCGCACCACATCTTTTTGGTAAAAGAAGCAATATTCTCTATAAATCGATTGAACTTACTGATAGATACAAAAACAACCATGTATATGCAGATACACATGTGCTAAGTTTAGTTAGCTAGTTTGACTTGATCCTGTAGAATACTGTCTATTGAACTTGAACCCATAGTTAACCTCTATCTACCCATCCACGGACCGACCTCGGCAAGCGTTCCTTACCTTGAAAATCAATACGTGCCGCTCTTACTACAAAGCCACGAACTCACTGCTCTAAAACAATACTTATTTTACTGAATCAAACGAACTGAAATAAAATTGTAATCAATCAATAAATTTAAACAAAAAAACTTTTTTGAAAAAAAATACTACCGACTTCCAAATGAAAAACTACAAAGTGAAAAATAACTTTATTTTTGGAAGTCGGTGTCCATATCGCAAATAATTGGTATCTACGAAAGACTATTACTATACTATACTATTGTTGGTAGCACGAGGTTAAATTGACAGTTTTCCATACAATATTGTCAATTTAGGAATCGTTATCGTGTTATCGTATTAGGAACTAAGTCTGAGTTAGGATTTTTGTGAAAGTGGGTCTTATTATCTTTCGATGAAGGACACCTTTAGCTTGTATAAAGTTACAGAGAATCTAATTGTATGTTACATTTTTGCCTTAATTACAGTAATCTAGCAGTGTTCATATAACAATAGATTAGAGAATCTCTTTGAGCTTCACGCCGGCTTATTGTCGAGTGACATACAGCAGGTTTTGCACGTAATTACTATTATTACATGAGCTCTGCGTGTAACTGGTTCGTATTGTACTGGAATATATTTGCTACTATACCTAAGTGAAATAAAAACATGCCTTGATGGTTTTCTGATTGCTGTTTATCTGCCACGAGAGCCAAGCTTCATGTAGCCGATACATGCCGACGACGCACGTTCCTGTTACGAGACACAAGCTATTTGCCTACGACGTAGCCACTTTATGAATACACCATAGCTACATGCACACGACGTAGCTAGTTCATGAATACGACATAGCTGCAACTTTTATACGACGTGGCCTACGAGATACTAGCAATTTACCTACGACGTAGCTACTTCATGAATACGACATAGTGACGTAGCCACTTCATGAATACGACATAGCTGCAACTTGTACACGACGTGGCCTACGAGATACTAGCAATTTATCAACGACGTAGCTACTTCATGAATACGACATAGTGACGTAACCACTTCATGAATACGACATAGCTGCAACTTGTACACGACGTGGCCTACGAGATACTAGCAATTTATCAACGACGTAGCTACTTCATGAATACGACATAGTGACGTAACCACTTCATGAATACGACATAGCTGCAACTTGCACACGACGTAGCCACTACGAGATACTAGCAATTTGCCTAAGACGTAGCCGCTATATGACTACAGGCCTATGATATAGCTGCTCTGTTTTATTTTTTTATTTTGGTACCGTAATAGGTATTATAAATACCAGATACCAGTGTTGTGATCGTGACCCTTACCTCCAGGCGTTACACAAGAAGTGACCTTGGATAGTGGTGTGACGATGAAACTGTTATAGGTAAGTTATGCCTAGAAAGTAATAACAAACCTTATATTGATTGAATTTCACATCATGTGGTTCGCTATATAATAATAGGCACAATTAAATAAATAAAGCAAAACATTACATCTGATGGATGTTCGTTGTTTTAACAACGTTGGTGTAGTAACGAGAATATCATCCATCACTTTATCATGATCTTTTAAAAACACATTGACCTTCTTTAAAATCTTACACTCAAAATGTCAAATACAAAAGAACGTAATATAGCAAAAGTAACCGTCGGACACATTTTCCCGTGTACCTCCCATCTGCCAAACGTGTGATTTAGAACTTAGTTCCAAAGAACTAACTATTTCAAAACAAATTAATAGCGAATAATCCTGGCCACTTGGTTGTGCCTGTGTAAGTACTCGCCGTTAGCCAGACGAGAACAACCAGATATAATATTTATGATAATCTCACCCGGACTAAAAACCCGTTAAACTTCCCATCCTTCATTATAATTGTCTTCGATAGTTATTCTTCGGGATAACTTCGTTCATAATCGCACAGACAAAATCTACAGTTTCACCCAAGAGGTATCCGAAACGAAGCCAGGTTCCGTACGCTGTATAAACACCGTTCCCGTGAAGAGCCCGATAGAAACACCCGTCAGGCTTCGTAAGGAAAAAGGAATATTGTTAAAAAGTAAGGTATAGTATTATTGTTGGGTTATTATTAATTTCAGGAAATTAATAAGCAGGTATAGGGGCCTCCTTTGAAATCGATCCACGTTCGTTCGTCTATACTAACATAAAGAGTTGCTCAATGGACACACTGTATGAAATAGTTCTACACTATTAGCTACAGAGAACCTACTCACTTCATTGACGACGGAGATAACGTGCTACGCCGTAGGCGTGGCTGGAGCTACGCCGTAGCTACGGTGCTACGAAAATACGAAATTTCTATGAGTGTGTTTAGGGTACTATAAGATTTTACTGTGTTAGTCATTGATTATTGTAATTTTACCTTTGCGTGCTCTTTAGAAGACCACGATTTATTTATGACAACCTAGCGTCCGCCTGCGTCTTCGCACGTTTCAAAATTGTTTTATAATGCCAAGGGATCACTACAACAAGTATAAAAATAAAAGTATACGGTATAAAAGCATTATATGTGTTAATCACGGTTATAAACTATTTTTCCGTTCAGCCGTTTTTGCGTGATTGAAACATAAACGTACTAACTTTCACATTTAAAATATTAAAAAGAACGATTTTATTTCTACGACAAACAAGTACAAAACAAAGAAATATTATTATAAATTGTAATTTACAACTGGTTGTGGATCGCTGGTGCCTGTGGTAGGTAAATAAAACCTGTGTTACAGGTCACCAGGCCTCCACCTCACAGCGCTTTGTAAAAACCTCTTAGATTAGAGAACAGTAACAGATAACACCTACGGAACACGAGAGCACAACCACCAATGCAAATACAAATTCCAAAACGAATACATTTCGCTTTAGTAAATAAAAATATTGGCAGTTATTATTAGGATAGTAGAATTCAAATATCTTGTAGGCGAGCTTGATACAGTTGTATCATGTTCATGATTCAGTTAAGATACCTGGGCTAAGAAAAGTAATAATGGTGGAGCGTGAGTAAGATTCTTACCTGTTGATCAGCGGAAGTTTACTAAATTAGGATTTTGGAGTTAAAATTGTGTTAACCGAAC
Source organism: Orthosia gothica (assembly GCA_949775005.1). Taxonomy (NCBI): domain Eukaryota; kingdom Metazoa; phylum Arthropoda; class Insecta; order Lepidoptera; family Noctuidae; genus Orthosia; species Orthosia gothica. The sequence continues at coordinate 1,887,714 of OX459037.1, forward strand.
ATTAATGCAAAAGTTTAACAGGTTTTCATACTAAACTAGAGAAAGACAAATACACATTTTAACATCAAATTCTTCATCAGATGTCGTACTCAGTCATAAGTCATTTATTAATTTGTTTAACATAGGTTAAATTATAATGGTATATCAAGGATCTTAGGATTCTGAAACATCAGACATTTTCTACGGTTTAAGTAATCTAAGTTCAATTTGGAATTTCTTCTGTAAAAAGCATGTGATTGGCCCTATGTAGCTTTAAGAAATCACTCTATAATTCCAAAGTAAGGTTACATATTTTTTATTTAATTTATAATTTTATTCTATTCAAAATCAATATACCTGCTGAACAAAATTCCGGTTTGCTGTGCTGTTACTTCAACGGCCCATATTGAACTTACCTGAAAGAAAATGAGAAATATAAATATTTTACAAAGTAACATCAGCACCAGCCGTACATAGACTTTAATGATCCAATGAAGAATCCTATTGCTAGGTATTAAACAGTTTGTAAACCAATTAGGTGTTTCCAGCCGGTCTAGAGAATTCGTGCTCAGCAATAGGCTCGCTCCTGTCACATGGGACCTAAGCACAACTGTCAAAAGGTGGGCGTAAAAGCATATTACGCCTCTGGCAAATACTTGGAATAAGGCCGTAAAAGCCAGCAGTTAATTACGCCAAGGACGACGGAATAAACATAAAATATTAAAATCCAATCAGAGCTTTAATGTAATATTTAATTAATGCCAACAAATCCTGAACTTAAGTACTCTAAAGGTAGATTTCCGAGCGGAACGGCTCTGCGACCGCCATACAACAGTACATCCCGGACCCGGAACGGTCTTAGCGATCTTTCTGATGCAACCGACAAGCGTTTTCAGTAATCGAAATTGCAAGTACCTTCACATGACCGCAATATGCAAATAAAAACACTACAAAATGATCGGTTGGTCGGCGAACATTGAACACACATAAAAATAAGTACATGCAGTTGAACATAGAACCTCCTCCTTTTAGGAAAGTCGGTTAAAAATGACATCCCCGACGAAAAGTAAACAATTTTCGTAACCGCCATCTTGGATTTTGATTTTAGCCACATATTCGTTAGACCCCAAAAAACGCTATGCTCGGAAGTGAGCCTTTAGTGTGGTAACATGTTGAGCCATACCAAGGTTGTGACCTTGGCCTCCTAGAGCCTCGCTATCGGAGGCTCTTTCTTCAAAATTCAAAAATTATTTATTTGCCAACATAGGTAGGGGTAAAGATGTTATACATGTTTTTTAATGTTCTCCATGCTCTGCCGTCATATGGGCATGCAAAATCTTACACATAAATTACAACTCAGTTTCAAAATACAACAAATATTCAATATCAAGCCGAATAACAATAAATATTACAAAATCATTAAACTATTTTATTTTTAATGTCAAGGGGTATCCAGTAGTCAAAAATTAAATAAATGTCAGAGTAGATAATTAAATTAATGTCAATAAAATAAAATAAAGTCCTAGATAAATAATAATTGAGAGCAGAGTATGTCATTATTATTTCATTAATATTATCTGCCATAAGGATTCCCGTTTAGATACTCCTTCACACTGTAATACGCCTTATCAGTTAGAAATTCCTTTAGCTTGTGCTTAAATATGTGCAAGTTGTCAATATCTGTAATGCAACATGGCAATTTATTAAAAATCTTGGATGTCATACAATAAACACTAGAGCCCATTAAATAAGTTCTGCATGGTGCAAACTGAATTTTATTTTTATATCTAGAACTTTGGAATTTTTCATACATATGCATATTACTTTTAACAAAAACTGATATTTCATAAATGAAGAGGCTAGGTAAAGTTAAAATCTTAAGTTTTTTGAAATATGGTTCACAGCTCTCTGTTTTCTTAAGTCTACACATTGCACGTAAGCATTTTTTTTGGGCTTTAAAAACAGACTCCCACTCCGTCGAGTTCTCCCAGAAAATTAAACCATATCTCAGCGTGGATACCACATACGCATGGTAGGCTGTCATTACCGTGGATATGTTTACAATTTTTGTGAGCATGTACAGCATATAGGAATATGTATTTAATTTTAAACAGACAGATTCTACATGTGATTTCCAATTTAAATTACAATCAACATTCAAACCTAAGAATTTTGTTACATCAACTTCATTAATTTGTGTTCCATCATAATGTATGTTTAAGTCTGTTGGTGGTTTAGTCCTGTTTCTGAATATCATTAAATTAGTCTTCTGTAAATTAATTAGAAGGTTGTTTGTTTTTAACCAATCGACAATGCAAACCAATGTGGTGTTTGTGTCATTTTCCAGTGAAGCATAATCTTTGTTACAAAATATACCTACCTGTGCTTGCAGCAGGACTGATAAGAATAGTTTCCTCTGTAATGTGGGAAGGCAGGGTGAGATAAGGATGTGGTCTTGGTTCATGCGGGCTCGTTATGTTAGAATAATATTACTTGTAAGGTAGGTACGTTTTAAGTAATGGTTTCTCTTGGTATTCGTTTATACTATATATTTTAGGGTAACATAGGGTACATTCAGAGATTACATGTTCCAAGTACGGTGGGCTGTGCCGGAGCTACCGCTGGGGCTACTATGGCCGCAATTGGCGCAAATACTGTAACCTTATTGGCAATTACAATTTTCAGCCGTTTGAAGTCGAAACGCTTGCGTCATGGAGCCCGGGTGAGCTTCTCCTATTCAAATATATTTTACGCCAACTGATCGACTTTTTGCGTGACCAGAAGGTTGGCTCGTCTTTTGGCCAATGAATTAGCATTGCCATTGTCCCAAAGTTGCCAGTCTTCTGAGTACGTTTCCGAATGACGACGATTTGGAGGAGTGGCTTCAACACCTAAGTGTCCTTGGGTTCTATTCAATTGCATGCTATTATAATAAGCATAGCCATTAGTTGTTACCAGTGCCAGATTTGTCCCGTTGTCAAAGTTTTTTTTTTATAACACAATAATAGCTTTATTTACATAAGAAAAAGATTAAAATTCAGTGATGGTTCTGACTCCTGTGCTAGGCGAGTAAGCTGTATTACAGCAGCCAGTGCCCTCTCCTGGCAGCAAAAACAGTTCAATCTTATGCAATAATTATCAAAATGAAATAAAAATTAAAGTTGTAAAGATAAACACAAAAAGGGTTGTTAGTAATAAACTATAATGGTGAGTGTGTTGAATATGTGTGTGTGTGTTGTATATGTGTTTGTATGTGTGGTGTGTACTGTGAGGGGGTACCTCAAGGAGCTAAAATAATAAGCAAAAATTACTTTTATCTTCTATTGAATCAAATTTACAGAAGAATCAAGCAAAGCTAAACAAAACCTGCAGATCTGTGGGGTCATTCTGTAGAAGTTGATAAGTCTATTATTGATGTTGTCGCACCTAGTTTAGCTATTATCTTTAATAATTGTATCGACTGTGGGGAGTTTCCTGACCTAATGAAGAATAGTAAAATAATACCTTTGTTTAAATCAGGTAGTACATCAGACCCTACAAATTATAGACCTATTTCAGTACTACCTACTTTTAGTAAGATATTTGAGAAATTAATTTTAGAGCAATTGCAAAGATTTTTTAATAAGCATAAATTATTACATAGCAAACAGTTCGGTTTTACAAGGGGTCGTTCAACTACTGATGCCGGTGTTGAGCTTTTAGGACATATTTATAATGCATGGGAAGATAAGTGCGATGCCCTGGGAATCTTTTGTGATTTGTCCAAGGCATTTGATTGCGTTCTTCATGAAACGCTAATCAGGAAACTCCGCCACTACGGGATCCGGAACAGCGCTCTGGATCTTCTTACTTCTTACTTGAGTAATAGGATTCAGACTGTTGACGTTAATGGAAAAAGATCACCCGGATCTATAGTAAAAATGGGAGTCCTGCAGGGCACGATTCTTGGTCCTTTCTTGTTTCTTATTTATATTAATGACTTGCCTTACCTCATAAAGGATAACCATGACATAGTGTTGTTTGCAGATGATACTTCACTTTTGTTTAAACTTAAACGGCAGCAGCTGGTTACTGACGAAGTAAATAGCGCGATCTCAAAAGTAGTTCACTGGTTCAATGTTAACAATTTACTCCTTAATGAAAAAAAAACCAAATGCATTAAGTTTACCCTACCTCACGTTAGGCAGGTGAAAACTGATGTGTTGATAAAGGGCGAAGAATTGAATCCTGAGAATAGCACAGTATTTTTAGGCTTAACTTTGGATGCTAAGCTTCAGTGGGGCCCACATATAGATAAATTGTCAAAGAAGCTAAGCTCCGCAGCATATGCTGTTAGAAAAATTCGTAATTTAACTGACATAGAGACAGCCCGTTTAGTATACTTTAGCTATTTTCATAGTGTAATGTCGTTCGGTATTCTGTTATGGGGAAATGCCGCCGACATCCAGAATATCTTTGTTTTGCAGAAAAGAGCTGTTCGATCAATATATAAATTAAGCCCGAGGCACTCTCTCAGAGAGAAATTTAAGGAGATTAATGTAATGACTATGCCCTCTCAGTATATTTATGAAAATCTTTTATATGCTCATAAAAATATAAAATTGTTTAAAAAATACAGTAATATCCATAACATAAATACTAGGAACAAACACAAATTTGTAGTACCTACAACAAGGCTCAAGAAGATAGGTGGCTCGTTCAGATGTCAATGTGTACGCTTTTATAATAAGCTTCCAAGCCACGTACAAGATCTAAGTCTTAATAAATTCAAATCATTCATTAAACGTAAGTTGTGTCAGAAAGCGTTTTATACTATTAAAGATTACGTTGAGGACAAAAAGGCTTGGGATTGAGCTGCTCCAATTAATTTTGATTTTTTATATTTTGCACCGTGAATTTTGTTTTTAATATTTTTTTTTGTTTTCTTGCAATGACAAGAATATTTACTTTTTAAAGTATTATATTATTTTATTTTTATTATTGTGAATGTGAAGACTATGTGGATTTTTGTTTTTTATTATAACTTAGTTAGTTTTTACTCATGGTCTGGCAGTTTGAGTAGTTTATGCGGCCTACCCGAATGTCCTTTCTTTGGTATTGTTCGTCGAATCGTTGAGCTCCGTAAATTCTGAGTTGAGCTGCTCGGTTATTGACAAATGCGTGCACTGACTGGACAGGTCTACTCAATCTGGCTGGTTCTTTCCTCAAAAGACCATTTCAGACATCTTTCTACATGGTCTTCACATGATATAACCAAGATTTTGTCAAGACTTTAAAAGAAACTGTGACCTCTGAGTTTGTTTCGGCCTTTCTTCTCAGAGTAGTCAGATAGGAAACGCCGACCTCATCTAGTTTTAAAAAATATGATCGACATGTAAAAGTGTTTGTACAAACCAACTTACAGAAATAAAATCATTTATCATTTATCATTTAAAAACATCTTTAATTATTTTTCTAGTGTTCTGACTTCAATCACCTTCCAAAACTAAATAGTTATCTGTGGCCAGTTTTATTATAGGCAATAAAGTTGCTTCTAAATAGGTGAAGAGTCCTCACAGTACCTACGTCAGTTCGATAGTTCTTCGCACGATGAAAATTGAAAACATACAATAGTCCGACATCCACAACAGTTGCTAATCAGACACAACTAGTCAGCGCATCCTCCCTTTTTAATGGAGGTTGTGGGACTTTACACCCTGTTTCGCATAACTCCATGCCTATATCATTACCTAAGGCATACCATTTACTCTAGTTGTTATTAATTTAACATTAACCAAACCGTCCTGTTATTAAATGTGTATTTCTATAATCACGATAATTGTCCGTTGGATTGGTGGTCTCTGTATCTGTATTATATTATCTATGACTGTAATAAACATAAAGGCAACCGTTCCTGTCTACATTTACATAAATAGACACAAAATCTTATTCGCCTTTTCCTCAGATAAACCCCCGAGGTTTTACCTGTTTGCCTCCCGTTTAGTACTACAATGTAAATTACAAAACATTATGTAAAAAGATGCGGAAAATATGCAAATAATATTCTGAAACGAAACACATAAATATTAAAATGTTGTACAAATTATTCACTATCATGGACTTGGTTTGTCTTCATGATAAATCGCAGCTGGCTTGTCTGCATAGAAGAACAGAAGACTTCCATATTTTACTAAGAAAACAAACGGGTTCGCCCGCGTTTTTGGTCGAAAATTATCTTACGGGAACATACTAATCGATCATATCGAATCAATCTCCCTAGCCTTTTTCAACTACAATGGTGACGCGTACCATGAGGGCTGGTTCGAAACGGCGCGTGCAAAGAATGTCTGAAAGGACTTGGGAAGGCCCAGCAGTGGGCAAGCAAAGGCTTGAAAAAAGATGCTCATATGCAGCTGAATACCAGTAGTTTTCATGAAGCGTCTGCCTATGTAACCTCCACAACCCAGTAACTGGGTAACACGATCCTCCTTGGCAAGACTGTTGTCAGATTTTCTGGCTTTTGACTTACCGGCACTTCTGTCACAGCAGTTCTGTGACAGCCGGGAGCAACAGCTCAACAAGCTTGCCGAAGCGTACGGGAACATACTACCGAGATAAAAAGTAGGTATCCTGTAACCTAATTCAGCCTCGGTAAACCCATGTTCCAAATTACACCCAAATCCGTTGACCCGTTGAGGCGTGTTTGATTAATAAATATCTAATAAAAATACAGACTTGATTTTCACAATAAGCAAACGCCCAGATGGCTCAACACGATTCACAAGGGCAAATCACTTGACATACTCTTAGAAAATACGTGTACGCTATATACGACCGATATCGCCTATCGACGCAATTTAAATCGTGTCACACCTTCGTGAAGGTCCCTAATGTTAGTAAGTAGCACCGGAATAAAATGCAAACTCGACGAGTTGAAGTGATACGATTCAAATATCTTAGATCCCACAACGAAATCAATCAGAAAAGAACAGCGGTGGAGTAAGAAGAACATAATTTCCATTCCATCCAAATCAAGCAGAAGTCTAAACGAAACTTTTCTAGGCCTGTGGTCCTGCCGTGCACAGCGAGGCTCAGGTGATGCGCTTTTTCAGTCTCCCCAGGAATGTGCCTTAACAGGCGTTGCACAGATGGAGTTTCGAGGTGGACTTTTGAGGGGTCACGGGGCTCCTAGGTGCTGATGGTAATCACGGGATGGTTTAAGTGAGGTAAAAAGCCCACAAAACCTGGTCTTTTCCCCAAAATTCCAGGTGCTTTTTGAATGTTTCGACCCGTAAATAGAAACAAAAAAAAGCCCGTTGACCTATAAAATGAAAAAAAAGGCGTAGAAAATAAAATATGTACGTAACATTAGATTTATAAGGTTAAGTGTATTTATTTTATAGCGGCTAACAATGAGTACAAAGAGTATAATAACTATTATTTGAATGAACTTACACCTACGTAAGAAATATTCCCGAGCTTAAGTATTCAAGGTGATTGATCACACATTCTGAACAAGTAAATGATTTAATTTTTCCTTTTAATAATAAAAGTTAAGTCAAAAAACTAAACAAACTAAAAGACGTAAACAAGAAGTACATCATGATGTGCAGTCGGAGGATACATCTTATTTTGGTCAGCCAGCTCGCCAATATGTATCCTCTGACTGCACAGCATGCTTTTCTTCTTGTTACCGTCTTTTTAGTTGGTATCGATGGCTATCGATTTATTTAAATAATAAAGATATGATTTATACAAAAATGTATCCTTAAGATAATAAATGTTAAGGAAACATTTTTAATGACAAATTAACAATGTTTGGTTGATAAAACAAGAACAGGAAAATCAGATTTCGCCTCAACAACAATAACATGTATATAATAATATATATATATATAAATAACAATTATAAGAAGAGACTCGATACCATAATGAGAATCGAACGACAAATAAGATGAGACTGAACCGCAGTCTGTCTTACTAGAAGTCAACCTCTAAATGGTTGAGAAAATACTGAAAATGCGATGAACATATCGACTTCAATTAATCCACCGGTCTTAAGTTATAGGCATCCAATACTATCTGGAGTATTTCAATTTACGAGAACATGAAAATATTCAAGGGATTTAATGAGACATTTTAATGTCGAATAAATTCTTAGCGCGCGTTTAGAATCGTTGAAACGAGGTCTTCGGTGAAGTATTTTGTGCTGTGAAGAAGACGAAATAATACATAAATAAAGTCACGATTTTTCTCATGAGGTAGGCAGGAACTACAGAACGCCATCTGCTACGATCCATGCATACTCATTACCCGACTGCCGAAGAGGTAATGTGTTTATCAGTCTATGTATGTATGTATGTAAGTTTATTCCTATGTGGCGTTCTAGATACCAAACGCATTGGCTGATTTTGATGATTCTTACGTCAATCGGTTTGTCTTAACTTCGTGAGTGTCACTGGCTACATTCAAATTGGAAAAAAGAAAAATTTTGGGTGGCATATTGTGGGGGCCCAATTTATTTTTTTCTTCCAACTCCATCGTGTGGGGTATCAAAATAAAGGGTTTTAAGAGGTGATTTCAAAAATATTTAACACTTATGTTTAAATGTACGTAATTCGACAAAAAGGTAACTAAAAAGTAATAAATTTAAAAGTTAATTCAAAAAATCTAAAAACTCGACTGCTTAAAGCAGTCGGGATTTTTGATTTTTAAATTAACTTTTTTTGCTTGATTTACGTTCATACAGTTATTATACACGCATGCTGGTTATGAGCACTGTGATGCTGAGGCTCTAGAGCCTCTCGGGTCTAGACCAGTGTTATTGAAGTAAGTGTATCGTAAGTTAGTCACCAGGGCAGGGAAGTAAGGGATCAAGGACGTGCAATTTCGATAGTGCTTGACAAAACGCCGTTATCGCGACGCTTTTGTTGATAGATTTCCACTGTCCTAAAGTCTCAAAGGCTCTACAAAGTGTTATTCGATGTCAGCGATGGTGATAGTCGGCATACCAACATTTAAGGGATGGGATGGGTGAATGGGAAGGATGTTGTAAGGGACTGATCACGGGAAATTTCGACAGCGAAGGCTATTCCCTTAAATGTTTGACATTTTTCTAACAAGGTAACTAAAGGTGGAAGCGTAAGTGTGCTGGTATGTAAGTGGTGAAGTGTATTCAATGGTGTGTATGTGGTGGTGTGTATGGTCATATGGTGTGTTAACACTAAATTGCTAGAATATTTATTAATTGCTGTATCAATAGAATGTCACTTGACTAAAACTTATGGTATTTCTGAACATGTGTGAAGCACAGGGGACTGGTCACTGTGGCGACGCACGGGGAGGCCTATGTCCAGCAGTGGTCTTATTTCGGTTGATATAATGATAGTGATAAAATTAAATGAGCAGAGCCATAGACGAAACAAGTCTTATTTTACAAGCTTTTATTTAAATTGCCTTGTTTGTTAGTATGTTTGGATAAAATCGTGTGACTGAACTGTTTTAAAATAGTGATCCCCAACCGATTGAGCTAAATGTTGCATACGTTTGGTATAGATAACAATGCATGGTTGTTAAAAATGTTTTTATTAATTCGATTTTTTTAGTCATATAGTGTATAAGTATAAAATCAGTATATTAGAGGCAGTTTGAAAGTGGTGCCAGTGACAGAAAAGTTGAAAGGAAACCGTTTGTCCTGGCATGGTCATGTGATGAGGAGGGATGAAACGCATGTTACTAAAATAATTATGAATATGAATGTGGATGGATGGAGAGGGAGAGGAAGGCCTAAGAAAAGAAGGATGGTTTGTGTGAGGAGTGATATGAAAGAAAAGGGAGTCAGTGATACCGTAACAGGGGACAGGACGGTATGGAGGAAGAAAACGTGATGCACCGACTCCAAGTGACATGGGATAAGGGCAGGAAGATGCTGATATAAAGTAAAGTAATACTTCTATGTTCTATAAAACCATTCTACATACAAAACAGAGGACGCGCCAGATTGCCCGTAAAAAGGTCCGTGCGCATCGTTTTATACATCCTCAGGGTATTTTATTGAGGGTCTAAAAGATTTATTTCGAATTTCCTGCCGTCATAAATACAATATGGCGGATATTATACGGGATTTCATATACATGGTGTTATGTGTAGTGGTTGCAAGGGCGTTCTGGGTTCTTTCGCAGGTCGGGCATGTAGAATTATATAATTGTTAATTTATCATTAAAAATTTCTCAGTAATATTCTGGTGTAGATGGAGTAGCTTCTTTAATAGCCTATTCAAAAAAATCTGAGAAGTCGATTCGCCCTAGAATGGCATTTTTATTCAAGTTCTTTCAGACCATCCAAAGATTGAGTGGTAGATATTGTTGTCAGCGATAAGACCGCCATTGTACCCGAAGTATTCTATTTGTTCGTAAGTGTTTGTTGTACCATAAAGTATACTCTATTCCTTCACAAATTCGAGATATATCAAAAAACTTAAGGACCCTTTCTGTCCCAAACCGGTAGAATGGACATGTCTAACTAAACAGTAAAACAACATAACATCGCGATTGTGCCTGTATTCCCCGAAAGGTTAGGTCGAGGTGGATCAATAGTACACCCCTGTGGTACACCCACATTTCGCCAGTTATATCTCAATGTTAATTTATTGCAACAAAAATAAAATTACTAACTAAAACATAACATACAACGCGTATAAAAAGGGGAGAGTTCATTGGGCGTCAAAAAATTCGTCCACATCGATGTCAACGGGAGATGTGACCAGAACGCTGGCAGCATTGCCACGTTTTTTTTTTTATTGTTTTGGCTTCGCACCAAGAAGTCATTTAATTTTTCTTAAAATGTTTGTAGTTTTCAATTTCTCTTATTTGCTTAGGAAGCTTATTATAAATTCGTGAAGACATTCCGAAGAAACTTTTAGAAAGTAGGGCTGCTTTTTAGGTCATAATATTAGCTATTTTGTCGGCATGTCGACGGGAGTGTAGGTTAGCAAATTTTTCTTCATTGGTTTTTACGAACGTAGTGACCTCATAGATGTAGAGGGCAGAAAAGGTTAAAATCTTGAGCTTTTTAAAATATGGCATACAACTATGAGGGGCAAGTATACCACAAACAGCTCTAAGACATTTCTTTTGCGCCCTAAAAGCGAGTTCCCTGTCTGTAGCATGCCCCCAATAAATAAGTCCATATCTAAGCGTAGACGTTACATAGGCATGATAGGCGACTAGTACTGCTGCTTGGTTTACAATCCTAGATAGTCTGTATAATGCGTATGAAAATTTATTAACTATTTACACACCGTATCAATTTGCGTTTTCCATGACATATTTTTGTCAATCTATAGTCCTAGGAATTTGGTGGTATCTTCTTCCTCTATTTTTTTCATTTCATAATTTACATTTAATGTGAATAGGGTTTTTCTTTGGGAATAACTATTTTTGTTTTATCTAAATTAATTATATGATTATTACATGTACAACTGTGAACAATTTATCATGTCATTCAAAGTATCGTTTATGTCATTTTCAAATGTGTTATTGTCAGTCGGAGAAAATACAGCAGTGCTATCATCAGCAAAAAGGACTAACGGAATTTTCACGGCTCGTGGTAAATCGTTGATATAAATAAGGAAAAGCAAGGGACCCGAAACACTTCCCTGCGGCACGCCATATGTAACTTCGCTTGGGTTTGACGAATATTGCACTTCAGTTTTTGTCGCAAACTAAAGTCTATTTATTTCAGTTATTTGTGTCTCTAATAATAATCATTGAAGAATATTTTAAACGGAATCAAAATTATTGTAATGTAGTACAATTATTGAGTTATCGAATTCGGCTATTTTCGAAAATAATGGCCATCCATCATTTCATCACTTATGGTTTAATAGGGAGATACTTAACGTAGGAAAAATAATTATTTAGTTAAAAATGCGAACTTTCCTTAAGTTTGCCATTTGCCATTGCTTCCCAAAATGTTATCCTTATTAGGGACACTATTGAATGGTGGAATAATACAGCATGTATTATTTTTTTCAAAATCAACGGGCTCGATTCTTGGCTAGAAATATTGCTTAAAAAAAACTATAATGCAGTTCTAGTTTTCATCAAAATCGGCCTTGAGTGTTTGCCGCTATTTCCTCATAGTTTCGGATTTGGCCATCCCCGCCCACTTAAAAAACTAATTCGGTAGATCTCAAAACACTCGATGAGCACTCGGACCCAATAATATAAAAAAAAAACAAATGAAAAATATCCCCTACTTTTCATAACAGAATTCTTACGGTTTGTTTCACAAATTTGTTTCGATTTTTTTAATACACATTAATAACACTGGGTGGCTTTCCAATTTGAAAAAGGTCTCAACATTGATTGGATTTAATTGTCTTGGTTGTATGAATAAATTGTTTTTTAGATACCGGCTTGTCAGCTAGGTATCTACATACCTAAGTCAGCGTCTTGTGACCGAATCTAGTTTAAAGCTGGCCGAGCACGTTCAATTTTTTTTAAATCTAAATTCCTAATACGGAATTCCGTAAGACTTGAGCAGGCGTTAGGATTTCTTTATAAGAATTTTTACGCGATTGAATTTCGAAACGAACGTCAAGTTCTTTCAGGACATTTGGAAAATAACCTGAAAGAACACTTGGTATGAAATGTGCATAATTATTCAGGTTTCCGTATTAAAAAAAGTGTGCGGCCAGTTTAAATACTTTTCCGCAGCATTTTACAATTACCCCAGAACAATACAAAATTAAATATACGTGTATGTACATACTTGGTTGTAAACCAAAAATAAAAACAATGCCATACTTAACAACAGACATGTACAATAAATTGTACATAGTACCATAGTACATATGCCTGGTCTTATAGCTCAGGGCAATTTGAGCCAGACAACCGAAGAAAAACAGAATTTTTCGGCAAAAAATATCAAAGGTCAGGTCAATAGATTGTTGTCATTACTATTCGCACGAAAAAATCCGGCCAAGTGGGAGTCTCAATTACGCGCAAAGTTTTCATATTTTAGATCAAGTTGTTAATTTAGAACCAACTTACCCATTAAAGGTTTCCCTGTTATCTATTTATTATATACTTTATTGTACACCACAAAAAAACTTTTTTGCAAAAAAATACTACCGACTTCCAAATGAAAAACTACCAAAGTGAAAAATAACTTAACTTTTGGAAGTCGGTGTCTTATGTAGGTACCATTTTTTTGCGATATGGACACCGACTTCCAAAAGTTAAGTTATTTTTCACTTTGTAGTTTTTCATTTGGAAGTCGGTAGTATTTTTTTGCAAAAATGTTTTTTTATTTTTCCCTTTTTAGTTTTACCTACCTAATAGCAAGTTGTTTATTAAGGTCCCTATAACTCCAGAATAGATTTACCGAATAATATGAAACTTGAACATAACCGGTGAAATGAGAGATCTGTGTACCCCTTTAGAGCATACTGGCGTGATGTTATGTTATGAAATGGTATAAACAACAAACAGACATGCGATTGCAGCAATCCCGAGAGTTTTGCCGTTATTTATTGAAGAATTCTGTTGTGTACCACCGAAGTTCTTCATCAGACCTTCACCAAATTAAAGTGGGACCAATTTCATTTATCAATTTCGAAACATACTCTTTCAAACAAAACAATAATTTTCAAAATCGGTCCACAATTGACAGATATCGATGAACATACACAAAAAAAAAAAAAAACATAAAGTCGAACATAGAACCTCCTCCTTTTTTTGTAAGTCGGTTAAAAAAAAACAGGACAAATGTTCACAAGTGTACAATGAGCGGTCTTATCGCACTATGCAATCTCCTACAGACAACCTTTTGTATGAGTAAAGAAATACCTTCTGTATTTCTTTTAAATTCAGGCTAAGCAATTTCAGAAATAAGGATAGTGGTATTTTTTTTATATCTTTTAAATTATTAATAAGTATACAAATAATGAAAAAAATATAACAACCACACTCAGACAACACTACAAAAACCATTTTTTTTAAAACTCAAATTCGCCATATTTTTGACAAATTGAAAAAATCCGCCTGTTTTTTTAATGTCGGTTAAAAATGTGAAGCAATGAGCAAAAGGATGTTGGTAAGCACTCTTTCGTCAATAGAGATGTTCACTGGGCCAGAATGTGAAGGTTAGATAAGGGTTTAACGCAAAAATCCACGAAGGGTTCAATAATTTCGAGTAAGCTGTACACATAGGTAGGTGGAGTAGATACCTCTCCTTGTGGAGGGTAGCACGAGGATCAATACGGAATTCTCTTATTGAGTGTTAAATGGCATGACTTACTAATGTTATATTAGGTATTTTACCTATTTTGCATTGTTATGAAACAAGTAAAACTGTAATAGCAGGAAAAAAAACAAATAAACGAATAATTTTAAAAAGGTATTATATAAGCCTTAAATAAAAAGTTTATTTGAACTTATAATTCTAAGCAAAACCGTAGTTATCACAGTTTGAAGTGGCCCGTTTCATGACACGGCAATTTCATATTATTATGTCAAGTGCTTAATGAGTTTGTGTTTGTGATAAAGATTACGCTTGAAAACTAGCAATATTGATTAACTTTTGCGTACAGATAGTACGTACTAAAGAAAGAAAACGAAACGGGAAATCATGTCATTTAAATACGATATGAATGCGGACCCACCAACCTAACTTGTGGCCGGTTTCTGAATTGTGAATTTGCAATGTCAGAACGTGTCAAACCTTCATAAACACCAAAGTTATACAGGTTTTCAGTCAAAAATAGACTTTGACAAATATTCAACTTCAAATTATTAATTCAGAAACGGGCCATTAATCTCCATAACTTAAAAAAAAAAAACATAAAGATGCCGTACAAAGTTATTTAATTGACCATTTTTATCTGAAATCCATGTACAACACAGTCGTAAAATACACGTCAACTTTTATACCGGTATAAAATACAAAAGGTAGTTAAACTTGCCGTCAGACCCAGACAAAGGCTTGCACAAGTGGGTCACAGATGTTACCGCTGAGACCGTCCCGCTACGTTCAGGATTATTCAAGGATTGGAATCTTTTAAGCTGTGACTTACTATCTGGATTATGTGGTATGCCGTCCAAACTGATATAATTATAAATGTGGTAGAATTCCGTTTCCGCAATTAGTCCTTAGTGAGGACCATTGAGCTTATGTGGTAATATTTATAGTGTGTAAATTGAAATAAGTAAAGCTGTCTGTATCTGTGGTCTACATACGCAATGCTGTGTTTTGATTGTCTATCACACGCGTCGATTGATAAAAAAATCATGCAAATCTATATACCTAATCTATAGACCTTTAAAAACAGCGACAAACTAAATTGTTTTGTCTGGCGGCAATAAGATCATTGCGTTGTGCTTTGTGGTTCTGAGGGTTTCACCCGTTTCTAAGTAATTTACGAATATTTAGGTTAATAGATTTAATTTATTTCTATTAGACAACCTTACAAAACAAACGCATTATAAATTGCTTTTTTTTTCTATGCATTTGATGTATGAACCCATTAGCAATTTAATTAATTGACTAATTTTACTGTAAAATATCTAAGCTTTTTTCAGTTTCATTTAGAAAAGGATAAACAATGTAATAATAAATAAGTATGAATAAACAGCTATAAAAGAGGGAGGCGGATACGTCAATGGCATTTTCACTGCCCTAAAAATGCTGGTTCTTGAGCCAAAAAATATTAGATTTTTCCTGATTGCAGATTTTTGAGTGAGGTTCAGTGTTCCTTTTAAACCGACTTCAAAAAACGAAGGGTTTTTAATTCGTAGCGCATATGTCATAATCATTTCGGACTGCTGTCACCACGTTTATCAGTCCTGTGCGTCTCGCGCCCACCAGATTTACCATAGCCTTAACTAGGTTGTCGGTCCACCTACAGGACGGTCTTTGAATGCTGCATTTACCGATTCCACTCCAGAACGCCTGTAAATAGAGTTACCACGGCCCTGGCTCAAGTTACAGAAAGAACACGCCCTCACCCAGAGCGGCAGAAGTCATTGGATGAATTCCCACCCCAAAAAAAAAATTACAAAAAAGTAACGTATTTTTTATTTATTGGTAACACTACTTGCACAAGTGTTTGTTGCAACGCCGACCTGTTTTATTACGTAGATTCACGATGAAAATCGCTTGTAAATGATTTTTCTATCATAAAATAATTTCGAGCACAGACATGAGTAACTGTTGTGTTCACTATAGAAGCCCGGATTAAATGATGGCCTTTGCCACAGAGTACTCACAGCAGAGCACTAAAACAGCGTTACATGCGGTTTGCCCACCTGCGTACCGTGTAATTATTTTGGCTTTAACAACAGTTGGCAACTCTAAAGTGCCAGGCTGTAACATGTTTTTATATACCATGGTAAGAGTTTTGAACATTCTCTATTGTAATTTTGATGCCTATTTGTTACGCTGCATTTGTCTAAAAAATCACAACACAGGAATCAGTAATCTATTTCAAACTGGGTAACACCATACCCCTTTGCAAGACTGGTGTCAGGTAAAGAATGAGGAATGAACAGGTGAAACCTGCTAAATAGAAAAAAAAACGGCATAGACATAATAGCAACAAACTTGTTTGATTATGTTTGTAAAAGGTATTCTTTGTTAGTACATATCCGATTACAACATATTTAAAACTGATTAAAAATTTACTGCACTATCGTCTAAGTGTCATAGGCTTCTTTTTATCAATATCAAAAAAATACAGGGTTTCAGCGGCAACCCTCGGGAGCAAATCGCGGGGCAAAAGCCGGTAACAAAATAAAATCACAGTAAAGCAGAGCATACACTAGTACTTATATCTATCTACCTGACTGCAACTGAACAAACTGCCCCGGCGTATTACCAACGAGTTACAAATCCAACGTTCTGGGCAGTCAGCCAATTTTTGTAATAGGTAATCTTTTAACCACGACTACGCTATTATCGTAAAGCTACCGGCACGAGAGAAGAATAATGCTAGCACAACAAACAGGACTTAACATGCCATACCGACTAATTCCTAAAGGCAGTTTATTGTGCACAACATAAATTTACCATTTCACATTCAAAGACTGACAAATCTAGCAGCATAGCGTTGTGATACCGATTGTCCAAATGTCAAATATTATCGGCATGCGCTACCGAAAATTCACGTGGTCAGTCACTTACATTTTGACTTTTTGACAGTCGTTATCGCTCGACATTCTAATGTCACTTGGCGACATCGAATGACACTTTGTCCATCTAGTGTTCATAATCTTCCTGCCCTTGTCCCATGTTACTTGGGGTCGGCGCAACACGTTTTCCACTTTCATACCGTGCTGTTCCTTGTCACGCTATCACGGACTCCATCCCTCCTCTCTCCCTCTCTCTCCATCCATCCACATTTATATTCATAACTCTTTTAGTAACATGCGTTTCATCCCTCCTCATCACATGACCATACTAAGACAAACGGTTTCCTATCATTTTTTCTGTCACTGGTGCCACTTTCAAACTTCCTCTAATATACTCATTTCTCACTTTATACATTCTTGTCACTCCGCATATCTATCCCAACATTCTCATATCTGCTACATGCAATCTCTTTTCATCCATCTTTTTCACAGCTCAACATTCTGATCTATACAGGACGATAGACCTAATCACGATTTTCCCCTTTAACTTGAGGGGCATCCGTGGGTCGCAAGTTGTCCCAGTTACCTGACACCATTTCATCCTTCCTTAGTTGATTCGGTTCGTTACGTTTTCGTTCCGAAGTGCATGAACAACATTCTTAAATGACACACTTCATTCTACCAGCGGCTGTGTCTAAAGGCTCAAAACCTATAAATTACAGAGTGCGAGCCTACAGCCATTTGAAAACCGGCAAATTAGACATCAGACGGCTGATATTATTACTCACCATATTACCAACAACTTTTACAATTCACATTCATTTAATTTAAATGAAAAGCGCCAGGTTCTCGCTCCAGAGTAATATTTTAAGCAATGCGGTTCCTATTAAGTCGGAAACACGCACGAGTTTCTCGAGTTATGAATATATTTTCTACTTGTTAGTCAAAGGTAAGTACACCTCATTACTTCGAAACGCCCTCACCTTATTAACCTAAAAATTCTTTGCACTGAGAATTGAAAGGGGAGGTTTTCTTTTCCACCGTCTTTTAACTAGTGCAGATATTATGTACAGTAAGGGGTCAAAGGTGCAGTCACAATCTACCAAGGTGTCCAGTATGTCTGATTAGAAAAAGGTTAAAGATCCACGATAAAGTTTTATGCTGTAGATTAAACCAGTCTATTTTATATTCAAATAAATTATTCAAACCTTAGTCACGGTAGAGTGCAACTGCACTTTTGACCCGTGACTGTAGTTCGTCGTATCGTGCCTTTTCACAAGAAGATAAATACTCGACCGTTTTTATAATTCAACATTTAGCTCGTAGAGAGTCTTCAGATTTTCAATATGTAATGTCTAAGTTTCAGTTATTATTAAACCTTCAACTGTCCATTTCCAGACACAATAGAAATTACCATTGTTCTAATCCGATTCGGTCTGGTGGACAGATGACCGGTTAAGAATGATTGGCACTCCAGTGTCAAACAATGCTTAAATATTTAAAATTTTATCTTTAAGATGAATCAAATGTGATCGTCCTTGTGGTTTTGATGGTTGATTTTTAGTAAGTCAGAAAACTTTTATCTAAAGAATAAATAATTGCGGTTTTATATATTTTCTAAGACAAAAGCTGTCAATCGCCTTAGTTATTCTTCAATTAAATGTGTTTTCAATTAGGTTAATATTTTAGGATTATTGACGTGGCTGAATATTGATCGAAGAAGATTTAAATTAAGAGCAAGGAATCATCTAGACGAAGAGATAGAAGAATAACTACATATAATATACTTTATCTTATAATTAACTATTATAGTTTTAAGTTATAATTGTCTATTCAGAAATCGACCCTGAACAGCCGAAAACTGTCGAGCTCATCCGAAAACGCACGATCGTATGAAACCACCGCAAGCTTTATTAGAAACGAAGTCCGGAATCGGAACAGTCGTTATCCTCAAGCGTTGTTCCCTTTATAGCCGTCATACCGGTTCCGGGAAATCTTATCCGGCTTTGAGGTCTGTCAAATGTCGAAGGGAATTTATACCCGGATGTAATTGCGTTTTAAATTGCCTGCGTCTTATGTTATTTGAGACTTGGCGCTGTACTAGATAGGTAAGATTTTTCGTGAGGGGCTTTTACACAAGGAATGTGTATGGTAACTAGATGGTGCAAGGATGTGTGAGCTGTGAAAATGTGCGATTGTTGCTGTTACTTTGTGATTGTTGTGCAGTGTCTGCGTGGAATAAATGTTGTCTATTCTATAAATATTAAGGTGTGCTTTTTTAAGCCCTGTCTCTTTCCTACAAAATAACAATACGAGTACTGCCAGGTAATCACTGACAAGCAACCATTTATTCTAGTTACTGCAATGAAACAACATTCTCTAACACTCTTCGACCCGGATACCACTACTCGTACCCACCTTTTAGGCTAAGTAATTGCACACATAAGCACAGTCACCCACACACATTCACCCCCAACACTACACACACACACCCCCACTCATACACAAGTACTTCTGTTTTCCTAATTTATATTTTTCAAATATTGTAACCCCAGCTTACTTACCAACCGTATTCTGATCTGTAATCTTGTCACTGTATACTCGTCTGTGCTACTTTTATCTGCAATTGTAATTGCGACGTGCTGCGAGGACCTGTAACACAGGTTTTATTTACCTACCACGGGCACCAGCGATCCACAACCAAAGTTGCATGTAAAGTACAATTTAGCATAATATTTATTTTGTTTTGTACTTGTTTTGTGGTGAGAAATAAACGATGTTTCTATTATTATTATATTATTCACTACATGAGCTGTGCGAGGATGCGTAGCTAAGCTGTGAAACGGTGAGGATTTGTAGCCCCTCCATTACTTGCTCGTGTCCTTCGCACACATTCCTTGCTCGCAAGATGCACATGCTCGCACACTTCCGTCGCTTTTTGTATGTACAAATACCTAGTTGCACTAGTCTTTTACCAAAAGAGTTGCGCTAAGCCAGGCTATAAAAATGAGGGGATCCCATTGGTAGATTGTTTCCTCGCGCACCGCCTGGCTATTTCGCATATCTCGGGGAAAAGTCCCCAGATTAAAGCTTTTGCTGTTCGATTTGAAAAACTTTTTATTTTTATACATCGACATGTAGGTTAATACCTAATTAATGTTTAACGTCAGAGTACCTGGACGACCGAGCTCTGCTCGGGTGAAAATAGAGAAAACGACGTTTTCTAAGAATTAAACCTAGCTAGATCGAATTATCCCCCCGAAATCTGCTTACTAAATTTCATGAACATTGTTTGAGCCGTTTCCGAGTTTTAGATTATATATACATACATATATACAAGATTTGCTCGTTTAAGGGTATTCGATAAGGTATGTAGTGAAATTACTTAAAGAGGTACTTACTTACTTGCCTACAATTCATTTTGCAATATGGATAGGTACCCATATTATTGCAAAATGAATTGTAGACACTTCAAAAGATGTCACATTTGAAAAATAAAAATTAAGTTTAAGTTCATCTCTGCACAATAATTCATGTTAACAAATAACCCAAAAACCAACTTATAAGAAAGTTTTATGTTTAGGTCCTCATCTCTATTAAATAAAATTTTCATAAAACAAAATTAAATTCTCAATTGTTTTACAAAAGCCTTCAAAAAGTTTAAATTACTGATGCATTTTGAACAAAGACCCGCTGATTGTAGCGAGAGAAATGTCGGAGGGAGAAATTTACAAAAGTATTACTATTTCAACATTAAATACAAACGATAGAATACATAAAATCCTACTGTGAAACTTAATTTGTGACTTAATTGTTGCAATTTTTTTTTTTTTTTTGCATCCAGAAACATTCCTCATCTGTTAAACAGTTAACCATTTTTAAGATTTCGTAAATGATACTGAAGTGGTTCTTTTAATTGTGACATACTCTGTTTAAACTTTATTTTATACATCAACTAGCTTCTGCCCGCGACTTCGCCCGCGTGAATGTCGAAAATTATCCCAAGAGAACATATTCCCGGGGTAAAAAGTATCTTATGTGTTATTCCAGACTTTAATCTATCTTTGTGAAAATTTCATCCAGATCCGTCAAGCCGTTTGAGCGTGAAGAAGTAACAACAACATACAACTTCATAATTATAGTGTGATTGTAGTAAGATATATAGAAAACCAAATGTTTTCTTACAAACTTTTTAAATATATTAATATTTACAAACTTTTTAAATATATTAATATTTAAAAAGTTTGTAAGAAAACAATTTCTGGCTCAATTCCGACGTCAAAAAAAGACTAATATGGTAGTAACGATCTAAAAAATATCTTCGAAAACGGTGTCTTTTTTTCTAGATCCTTTTCCGTTAAGCACTGTTGAATTTTCAACAGGTCTCGCTAGTGATGGGCTATTCCCGGGGAAAAGGGTTGCAGAGTCCCGTGAGAGCAGCCATATGTTACGATTACATCAATATTCAAGATGGCACATTAGCCGTATTGGCCATTCGTGTTATTTATTGAACTACCGACCTAGATGAGGCAGTTAGTATGGACCTCGGTGAACCAAATGTTCCGGAAAACTTAACTTATTACTTTTGTTCTGATTACGGGAAAACCTTTTGTAAGTGACTTTAGAGTCAAAAAAATTGGCTTTAAATAAATAATCATAGAGCTGTTACAGCTCTTTGATTTTATTTCTTTATCAAATTAACTTCTTGAAAAGTTTTCTGCTAGAATAAAGATATAGTTTTTTTTTGGGCTTTGAAACAAGGTACATTAATTAAATTAAGGTCTAATTATTAAATTGCGAATTGCGATTTAACATGTTGTTTCACAATCTACTGTACATACAAATATTAAAACAATTGTTAAAAACAAAAGAAATGAATGAAGTGATGAGAAACTAATTAGGTCTAAGTTTATAACAAACGGTATGATCAGTACTTACTAAAAGATTATTAAGTAGAAGTTAATTAAGAATATATTCTATTAAAATACATGATAAAATGTCTTACCTGTATCAGCTTAGAGAAATAACATTTGCCTATAAAAAGATTTTGTGCTTTTTTATTGTTTATTGCTTTAAATCTAAGCATCTTACATTAGCGAGCTAGCGAAAAATGTAAAAAAAAAACTCGCAAATACTCGTTTTACAATCGCTACCTACTTCATCTCTACCTAATATAAACCCAAAAAGATTTATCTCCCATTATTTTTGACATTCCAAACGATTTTTTTGGCAAGATTGTCGATATCGGCACCATTGTCATAATTAAAAATTTAATATAACTTTTTTTTCATAAGAGTCACAATTTGATTTCATTTTAAAAGACAGATATTCTGAAATATTTATTAAATGGATTGATTCTTTATATACATCGAATTGTTTAAATAGCCCTTTCCCTGTCGATTTTACCCAATTCCGAAAAGTTATTACAACTTGGATGTTGGTGGGCAGCCTTTGACCGTCCGACCTTTTCTTGGATTATCCACTATTTTCGACAATGTGTTTTTACACAAGTATGTTTGAAGTCTGTGTTTATTGTGTAATTTACATTTAAGTAGTTCCGGAAAGATAATTCACAGTTCTTAAAAATACACTCGTACAAGTTTACGAATCACAAAAAATAAAATCCATTCATGATAAATGACGATCCAAAAATGACGATTCATCGAAGTGTAACAGTTTTATAAATCGCTGTAATAAACCGATTGATAATACAGTTCTCAGGTCAGTTTGCATAAAGGTAGACTTCCGAACAAAGCGGCTCCGGCGTCATTGACACATGGACACTGGAATCTGGCGGCAAGTGTCTGACCCTAAGCGTAATACGCGTCGCTTACACGTTTGAGTAAAACCGTTGTTACTGCATGAACTGTCGCTGCGCCAATATTGTTGCGCTTGAATGGTACCTCATACATTTCCAGTATAGAACTTAGTTAATGACGCCGGAGCCGCTTTACCCGGAAGTACCTTAAGGACGGCACGTACCTCGAAATCGAAAAACCCTCCGGAGATTTAAAAATGTCGTCGTTCCGTTTCAAGAAATGCTCGCACTAAGTAGGCATAGCACACGGTATTGTTCGCGTGAAGTGAGACCCACCTGCCGTTAGGACTCAAGGGGATTGGTGCGACTGATCGCGGAGACAGTTCAAGTACAGTAGCAGATATTGTCGGTGACAGCATAGACAGGCGCGATGCGGGAATGCGACAATGATTCGACGACCATATTTCATATTATTATATCATTAATCATGAAAAATTGAGACTTGAATACCACTGCCTAAGATTTGTTAACTTATTAAAGGCCTTTAATATAAGGTCAAACAACCGCAGCCAAGGAACCGTTACATCACAAACCAAGTTAATTTTATAAGATCGCAATAGATGGAAAGGCTTAGTAACGCCACCTTCTAAGATCCTTCCTTACAAATTACTTTTGCTTCATTCATGTTCATACATCAAGTCATACACGCACGCCGGTTATGAGTACGTCGCACAACTAAGAGAACATCACTAAGGTCCGTGTATGTCCTTCTATCCCAGCGTTAACTCAGACAGTCAAACGGCAGTCATGAGTTACCGCTGTGAGAGTTAAATGGCACCACACCCTGAGCCACCCTGGCTACAACGTAATCTGTCGGCTCCCGTCCATCGACAAAGGTTAGTTGATTTACGTGCCGAGGCCGTGGGACAACCCCCTTGCGAGCAGCGGAGACGTGCCACGTTTGGCACACAATGCAATTATTAGTGAAGGTATATGGCAAGAGGAGCTTATCATTGCTACAGATTTTTAGGAGCTACTACTGAAACAATTTCAATAATTTAAACATAGCCAACGGCCTCGTGGATCTAGAGGGTACTCCGTTTGAAGTTGCATAAAGTCTGCGTGATATAACACGATAGAAGTTTATCTTCCGTCTATTAAGTTGAATAGTTGAAGAACTAAGGCGTTCACTCGGTTCTGGAAGCTAAGCTATAATAATAGGTGTTTTGTGTCCGTTTGTAGCGCGTCGACAAAAGGAAACTGTTTTATTTATAAGGCTAAGATAAACATTGCCGCTTTGAAAATATCGACTCGCTTCAACATTTGGAAAAAAAATACAAAAATATATTTCAAAATAAGCCCGCTTTTGTCCTCTATCTCAGATAGAAAGGGATAGAAGAGGTCTACAATGGAACAAACATACAGTCAATCTGGCAAGCCTTTTAAATCAATTTTTGTTGTTTCCGAAGGTTGAGACGAGTCAATACACCGTGGCATTATAATCGTCTTACAAAAGCAGCCCATTTCTTCTGCCCATGTATATAAACAACTTTCTCAATGAAACTCGTTGTCTTTTCACAATAAAAAAAAAGTGTGTCTCCCATACAAATTTTGATCAGCTGACGACAACGTATGGCAAATCAATTTTTTTTTGCCTATTTCTTCCATGGCTGCTTTTGTAAGACGTCACATCCTATGTAATCTTATCAATCTTAATCCGTGCAATGGACTACCACAGTTTGGATATAGCTGAGGTTTGCCCACGATTTCTGTATAAAAAATTTGAAGTTAGCCAGAAAACTTATCAAAAGTATGCTTGGAAACTGGCCCTTTATCTAAATCTCTACAAAACTAATACCGTCGGGTTCGTAAACAAAGGGTTTTCAACTACATACAGATACGCGAGCACATATTATATAGGTAGTATAGGTACTAAACTCAAAGCGTTTTAATCCCCAGGTTCGAGATAATAGAAGGGTCCAGAAAGGATCAGTAACTTCAGTTACCATCAATTTGTAGGTATTAAACTGATACAGGTTTAAATGTAAACTCTGTAAACCAGCCGGGGGCCTTCTATATGAATAGACGGTTTAAATGGGCATGACAGGCATACGTACATTCATGGCATGGACACGACAGCTCCGCAAACTAATTTCTTAAAGCAATCGATCTAATATGAACTATTTATAGACTAAATATATGAATTACAAAGCAATTACATAGTATAGATTAATCATCTTCTACAACCAGATAATAATTTAAATGAGTTTAAAATCAAATTAGAAAACTAGTAATATTGAAATGTTGCATATTATGAAGGCCATTAAAATCGTAGCACGTTAGACTACGGCGTAGCAAATTGCGTAGCAGGGCACGTAGCAGGGCGCGTAGCAAAGCAGGGCCCTTATCTTTATTAGAGTGGATAGGCTCGCGTTCGACCACGATCTCTCCTGTTAGTAATCCATGATGTGGTCATAGATGAAGCACGCTTGCCTAGAAGTAACTCACTCTTAACTTAAAGACCCAGAGGTTGTACTCCGGCAGGGAATGCCACTTCTTTGCAGTATGCACAATTGAAGTATTCCCAAAACGTTCAGTGCGTTTAGGTGGGATGTCTACCACTTGCTTTGAGTTTTACATGGATTCCAACTCTTGTAATTATATTAAAAGAGTTCAAACATCTTTTTAACATACTAGCTTCTCCCAGCGGCTTCGCCCGCGTGAAAAGGGTCTTATCATCCCAAGAGAACATTATGTCTGGGATAAGAGTAGCCTGTGTGCTATTCCAGAATATAATCTATATCTGTGCTATATTTCATCCAGATCCATTCAGCCGTTCTGGCGTGATTGCGTAACAAACATACATTCATCCATCCAAACTTTCGCATTTATAATATTAGTCAGCCTGGCGACTAGCAACCCGCCCCGGCATCGCACGAGTGTATTTCCCAAAATTTTGTTTCTATCCCTGTCCTGACAATTACGAACACAAAAAAATAACGGCCTACTCGGTCGAGCCGTTCTTAAGTAAAATTTTTTCAACAACCTTAGTAAAAATAATAATATATAAAATATCCTGTACAATATTCAGTGATGTATCTTGTCATCCTGTGCCTTATCCACGGCCACACAAAAGGTAATATATATATATATATAATAGCTCAAATATTTAGATGACCTTTTAAAACTCCTAATTTTTTCCTTTCACTTCTGTGTGCGACTGTGCGCGCAATTTGCGGACACCTTTGTCACCTGTTAAAGACAACTTTCGCTTTGTGCGAGAGAATTTATCAGAACTTCTGAACAACTTCCATTCTTCTTCTCTTCTTATTCGTTGTCTTCATTTCTGAAGGTCGTGCCCGTTTTGAAAAGCTTTGACGGAGTCAACGACGAGCTGCTTCCAAGCCACCCTGTTTTCGGCTCTTCTCATGGCAGTGGTCACCGTGAGTCCCGTTATGGCCCTGATCTGATCAGACCAGCGAGTAGGTGAACGTCCGCGTGGTCTTTTTCCATCCACCTTTCCCGATACTACCAGTTTTTCCAGGTTGTCTGGCTGTCTCCGGGCGATGTGACCAAAGTAACTTAAGACTCGTTGGTAGCAGATCGTGGAGAGTCTGGTTTTCAGTTCATGTTCAACTGGTCGAGAATGGACTTATTCGTGCGCTTGGCTGTCCATGGTATGCGCAACATTCTTCTCCAGCACCACATTTCAAACGCCTCTATCTTTTTCCGATCCACCGTGCGAATTGCCCAAGATTCTGAGCCGTAAAGAAATATCGAGAATACCAGAGTTCTCACGAGTCTCTTCTTTGTGTTATTGGAGACATTTCTGTTCTGCCATATCCTCGACATCTTGCTCATAGCAGCCTTGGCCATCTGCGTACGCCTCCGAATCTCCCCGTCGCAGCCTCCCTGATCACTGATCATGGAGCCCAGATATATAAATTCACTCACAAACTCCAGATCCACAAGTTCTCCCGTGCGTGCGACTAATCCAGCTCGGTCGATGATCATCACTTTGGTCTTTGACTTGTTAATCGACAATCCTACCATCTCGCTTTAACGCTCCACTCTAGCAAATAGCTCCGCGAGTTCGCGCTCAGAGGATGCAAACAAAGTGGTGTCATCTGCGTACCGGAGATTGCTGATCTTGTTGCCACTCACCGCGATGTCGCCCTCCCACTCTTCTAAGGCTCTCCTCATGATATATTCGCCATATATGTTGAAAAGAAGAGGGGACAGAATACATCCCTGCCGCACTCCTTTTTCTGGCTTAAAAAGTCCCGACACCACATTATTGACTCTAACCATCGACTCTCCATCCTCGTACAGGTTTGCAATCAGTGCTGTCAGGTGCGAGGGTACTCCCATTTCCTTGAGTATTCTCCACAGGCAGTCCCACCTCACACAATCAAACGCCTTGGAGTAATCTATAAAGCACAAGAGCATTGGAACATTAAACTCGCGGCTCTTCTCTATCATTTGCCTCATATTCACAATTTGCTCTCTTGTGCCTCGACCCTTCACAAAACCAGCCTGCTCACTTGGTATTTGTCGCTGTAGGTAAGATTGGAGCCGTCCGTTAATTATGTAGAGCATTATCTTGCTAGCGTGGGATATGAGTGCGACCGTCCGGTAGTGCTCGCAATTCCTTGTTGACCCTTTCTTGTGCAGTGGTATCAAGATAGACTCCTTCCAGTCCTTAGGCCATCTACCCGTTCTCCATAGCTGATTACATAAATCCCGTTAAAGCCTAATACCTCTGCCTCCAAGACTTTTCAGCTCTTCGGCGAAGATGCTATCTCCTCCAGCTGATTTATTAAGCTTCAACTTTTTCAACGCACTTTCCACTTCGGATTTCAGGATCTCTGGCTCTAAGAAAAGGTTTTCAAACTGGGTTACCGGCTCATCAGATCTCCCCGTATCCTTATATAGGCCCTCGCAGTACAACCGCCATCTCTCCGTGACCTGATCTATTTCCGTCAGTAAGGTCCCCTGGTCATTTTCAATAGCCCAGGTCTTAGGCCTGAACGCCCGGGTAATACTCTTCAATTTCAGAAATAGATCTCTTGTATGCAGAGACTGCGCGTGATCTTCAATATCCTGGCATACTGAGTTTAGATATTGGTTGTAATCTCTGCGGCATAAACGCTGAACCTTTGCTGATAGGAGCTGATATTGAGCTCGGTCTGAGTCGTCTCTGGCTGTCAGTAGGTGTTTCCTCTCCTTGATCGCCGTCCATGTTTCGTCAGTAATCCATGTCTTCTTTGGACGATCAGTGTCCTGACTTTTGACTTCTGACCGAGATTGGAGTATCATCTGTTTTACTCTAGTCCAGTTTGTGTCTACTTCAGCGCTGGGATCCACTTCAAACTTTGCGGCTTTACTGCTGAAATTTTCTTTAAAAGCGGAGAGTGTCGCCTGGGAGGGTCGATTTTGCTGCTTGACTGTGGTTCTTGGACACTTCTTCAGTTTGATGGTCGCTTCTGCAACCAAAAGCTTGTGATCACTTCCGCAGTCGGCACCAGGGTATGTCTTGGTGTTGGTTATGCAGGATCTCCATCGCTTTGCGACTGCAATATAGTCGATCTGATTTCTAAAGCGATCTCCTGACATCACCCAAGTGTAGAGGCGTCTTGGGTGGTTCTGGAAACAGGTGTTCATGATAGTGAGAGAGTTCTCCGCGCAAAATTGCAGCCACATCTCACCTCTATCATTCCTATCCCCAAGACCATACTTCCCTACTACTTCTCGTAAATGGTCCTCCCGATTTGTTGAACCGATCTTTGCGTTCAGGTCACCCATCAAAAGTGTGATGTCTCTTCTGGGGCAGCTTTTAATAGTGTCCTCTAGCTGTCTATAAAAACCCTCGATCTCGGTTTCAGATGACTGAGAAGTCGGTGCATACACTACGACCAGGTTCATGCGACATGGTTTTGTGTTAATTCGCATAGTCATTATCCGGTCACTTACTGGATTGTATCCGAGGACAGACTTGTTGATAAGTGGAGACACACTGACGCCCACTCCATTTTTACTTGCGCTCTCTGGTCCGGAAAAGTAAATGGTATGTCCAGAAGCGGTGGCATAGAAACCTGAGCCTCTCATGTGGGTTTCTGTAATCCCTAGAATATCCAGTTGGTAACACTTTTGCTCATTGCCTATGATCTCCACTTTCCCTGGGTGAAGCATGCCCCGGACATTCCATGTCCCAATCCTGATCCTCTTCCGCAGTTGTGGGCGGTTAGTTCGGGCAGATGCGTTGTTGTCACCAGTAGCATCCTGTACGCACTGAGCCTGATGAGTCACTACAGTGGAACCAGTCCAATCCATTCTTCTAGATTTTAACAAATGACTGCTGCCTTCACAAGTTTTGTTTTGCGCGTTCTTATTTGACATTTTGGGTTCGAGAGATTTTAGTAATCTAGATAATTAAACAAATGACGAAAGGGTAATCAGGACATGTCACTTGAGTTATCATAATTTTTATTGCCGGCTACATTATTTATCTAGTAGTTGAAGCGCTTCGATCGACAATTTATTGAACACGTAATTATGACACGATATCTTGAGAAAATACCCCGATTCAAATAGTAAAACACCCATAACATTTGAAAGGCTAAACCGATTTTCAAAAATAGCTAAGACGGTAAAAATCGGTTCATCCGTTTAGAAGCTATGATGCCACAGACAGATACACAAATACACAGGTACATACGTCAAACCAATAACTATAACTATAACTTTTTCCGTCGGGGGTTAATAAGGCTATAAATGGCACTTATCCAAAGTTATAAAATAATTATGAATTAAAATTACCGTCCATTCGCAAAGTTAGTTTGTTATGAAGGGGAAAGGACAAGAAACACTTACTGCTAAAAACTAATTATACGTGAGGACTATGCACAATTTAACAAAAAAATATAATTACTTTAATTATACGTATATACGTTAACGGCAAGTGAATTCATCATCATCATCAGCCTTTAAATGTTCCCACTGCTGGGCACAGGCCTCCTCTCTGTGAGAAGGAGTTAGGTATATTATATTCAAACAGTCATATCGGAGACAAGTCAAGCAGATATTGTTTAGTAAACTGATTGTGCCATAACTCTTAACTCTCATAACTCTTAGGATTAAGGATTATGTGTGATATATTTAGATGCATTCATAATGTTAGATTTCGCAAATATTTTGTTTTTTTGTTTGTTTTCCCCTTGTCTAATTAATATAGCCATATTTGCATGTTTACTTTACACACTACTAACTCTGATTTTATGTGATCAATGAGTCTTCATTCCCACATGATCACTAATAGCTGCACTAGTGTGTAGCTAATTAACATAACCTAACCTAGCTTTATCCATGCAGTGAAACTCTGTTATTGGCTTAAGAGATAATTGTCATCATCTCGCTGTCACTGTGCAGTGTGTGTGTGTTCACTAATTACTAAGATGCTAGTAACGTTGATACAACAGCACTGGGCTGTTCATTGACAGTGAGGTGAACATCTATTCATGTATATTAGTAATAAGCTGTTGAGTTTCCTAATAAATAAATAAATTAATAAATAAATAGAAGTAAACACCTGCCCCATTGGTTAAGTGTACCCAAGCTAGTCTGTATTACTGGGGTTCCTAGATACAATCCCGGATCTGGCAAAAACTATTTGCGATTTATAATTTGTAAATATTCAGCTGCATTTCGGATTTTGTTTGCATCTAGTAAATGGCAAAAGGATCATCCTCTTTTTCATAATATCACGCCTGTTTTCCCGGGAGTGTTAGACACATATGCAACTAAGTTAAGTCCCATAAACGAATAATAGAGAGCCAATTGCCATCAATCGGGCACAAAGCCAGACTCTGGGCTGCTTATTCCCAACTGGTAATATGGATGAACTTCACACCTCTGCTTCTACTCTTTATATCAATCCCATTTAATATATCAGTTATAATTCTTGACTCTTTATTGCAGCGATCTATAGCCGGCTTTCCACGGTGCGTGATTCTGCGGATTTTATCACGCACAGCCGACGACCACGGACAGCCATGCACCACGCACTAATTGCTTTCCACGGTTCGTGTCGGTCTGTGTGGGTCTAGATTCGAAGCCATTTTGCATCACAAAATGCCACGTGAAAGAGAACTTATCGCTGCAGTTGCTTTAATTTACTTTTTATTCGGTTCTTATACATCATATGCCTCGGTTTTGTTTTTGTGTTCTGGTGCCGCGGCATTCCATAGCGTTGTTTCATTTTGATATACATTTAAAAAATCAAATCAGATCGTTCGTCCACTCTATTTTTCATACTAGGTAGCCAAACGAAAATCTCCACTCGCGTGCGCAGCTTTAAGGGAACTGAACAAGTTTTGACATGCATCCGTCCATGTTTATACGGACGGCGCGGGCGTCGGAGCGCAACGCATGGCACCTTTGAAGTTACCGACTCGCGACGGATCCGCACGCACCGCTACGGACTTGTTTGCGCTTCCACAGACAACACTCTTTCCACGGTGCGTCAGTGCGGGCTGATCCGCATCCGTCCGTAGAATCACGCACCGTGGAATACCGGCTTATGAAGGTCGCCTGGTTGGTAATATAGGATGGACGGCAACCTTGAGCAGTCTGCTACCTTCCTCAAGATACCTACATATTACCCAGCCTACCTGTCCTGCCGTGTTTAATATTCGGGGCCCGACGCCTGCCGAATCCTCCCAACTCCTCCCGACTCCCGCCCGTCAAAGCACTGATATTAAGCGTCCAACTTTGATGTTTGTTTGTTGAAATAAAATACCTTCAGTCAACAGTGAGCGACTATATTAGCTCGGTCGCGATTGGTTTAGAACCTTTAAGGTAAGTAGATAAAGTTTGTATTTGTGTTTGTTTATAACATCGTACACCAAACGTATGTTTACCTAATTTTATTCTAATTCTGTATGTCCATCTAAGGCTCTAAACAGACTAGCTGCCTTTGGACTGGAACCTGTTTGCATTTGAGTAGACTGCACAGTAGGTTAGCTGTTTCGATGCAGTTGTTCAGATGTGTTATGTATGTCTACTGCACAGAAACTGCATCCAAACTAAAATTTTGCTGCTGGCGTTGGACAGACAAACGGACGACGAACGGTCTGCATTTAAAATGCAATTTAAATGCAGACATTTAAATTGCATTTTAAATGCAGACCGTTTGTCTAAACTCCTGGTCAAGGTTTTCTGGAAGATATCCCGACCAGCGATAATACCGTCATTGTACCCGATGAATTTTTGTTTCAGTGAAATAGGTGTGTCACTAATTTGGTGTCCAATTTATTTAAGACTGTCAGGATCTATCTAATATGTTTCATCTCGATTCTAACTTTAGAATTGACTGATAAGAAAATCTCCTAAAAGAAATGCCTCAAATTTATTCTAAAAGCTCTATTACTTCACTCTAAAAAATAAACAACCTCCATAATAATTTGCACACAAAATTAACATATAAATGAATCGGTCGAAATAAATTCTCGTCCAACCACAGCTCCTCCCTGGAGGGAAGCAACGAAGGAAAAGGAAGGATCTTAAGGTAAATAAATTTTCTCGCGAATGTGCTTTATACGGTCGAGGTCCGCCATTAACACAAACGAGGCTGTTTTGATTTTTACAGGAATGAAATATGGCGGACGCGATATATACAAATGGGTACCGCCTGGCCTCCTCGGCCGTCCTGCTTATGCTTCGGTAATAAGCTTTTGGTGAAATGAACATCACATCACATCACATAATCAGCCTATTAATGTTCCCACTGCTGGGACACAGGCCTCCTCTCTGTGAGAGGGAATGGGCCGTAATCCACCACGCGGGCCCAGTGCGGGTTAGTGGATGTCACATGTCTTCGAATTTTTGGTTCTAGGACATGCCGGTTTCCTCACGATGTTTTTCTTCACCGTTTTGAGAGCAGTGGTAAAGAAATAATTTACACAAAGTAAAGCGCCTGCCTGGGCTCGAACCCACGACCTACAACTTGTAAGTCGCAGCCGATACCACTGGGCCACCACTGCTCCAAATGAACATGGTACAAAGAAATGACAAATTGGGAACGATAACTAACATAAATGAATTTCAGAGTAGTCATCATCAAGACGTCGACTGCTAAACATAGTCCTCACAATTTCAGAGTACGTGTCATCAATTAGTGAAGGAATTTTGCCCTATCATGAGCAGAAATATAAATTGTTGTTTACCTTCATTCCAGCAACTATCATCCAGGGGGGTTACCATAAGGCCTTAGATCAAGGTTACTTTCCATTGTGCGTAAGGAACAGATGCATGCAAGTAATATACATCTGTCAACTAATTAACCAATTTTGGAAAATAATTAACCCACCACACAACCTTTTCATCAACTGATACTAAAACGAATACATTGACACAAATAAACAACAACCAACGAATCATCTGGTACACCTTCGTAGATCTTCAATCAACCTCCAATCTCCAGAAAATACTCGACTTAATGCAGAGAACCCGACTCTGAGACCAATACCGTCACAGTACAGCTAAGTACTTAATTAGCAAACTTCGAGGCAACAGTTTACTCGGTACACTGGTTACACCGCCCACGACTTGCGCCCCCGAGCCCACGGGCCACGATTCGCCGAGCACGTTTGAGCGACTGACCTCCTCTCGACCAGGGATGTTAAGGAGCTTCGTAACCGTTACCGACACTATCGGATATCCTAAATTAAAGACTATCCGTAACCGAAAACATAGCTGTGAACACTCTCGATAATGGGTCAACATCGGTTCATCCATTTAGGAGTTATGATGCCACAGACAGATACAGAAATACACAAACACATAGGTACACTACACACGTTTAACTTATATCACTCGTCCTTTTCCATCGGGGGTTAAAAAACAAGGTTTTACTGGCTACCAAACTAGTTCATTTCAAAGAACTAAATCTAAAAAGATGAAACAGGACAATTTCTTCTTAAAATCTTATATTTATCTTAAATCTCGAGACCATTAAAGAACGTTGTCTTCATAAAAGTTGCGACGAGACGGTCTCGCTCCCCGGCGGCGGCGACGTATAAACACGCCATTGCCCAAGTGTTTGTAACTGTCTAATTCAATAAAGTAATTTTGTGTTCAAATTGAAGCTTGTTAAGCGACTCTTCAGGATTTGGAGGAAGCTTCACAGGAAAATTTGCTTTAACTGTCAAGTGGATTGAGTGCCGTATGTTAGTAGAGGAGAGGATCCCTTAATTATTTTACTATCTAACGAGATTTGATTCCCGCACTTAGTTCTAAACGTACAAATATGTTACTATTTTTAATTATCATCATCATTTCAGGCGAAAGATGTCCACTGCTGAACATAAGCGTCGCTACACTGATTGGCCCTGTGCGTCTCGCATTCATCGGATTCCCGCAACCTTAACCAGGTCATGCTTGAAAACATGCTGATCCAGCTCCATGGGCAATCTTAAGTGTAGACCACATCAAACTGGTTAATTTATATATTCATAATTATTGTATCCCTTTTTATGGTTTAAATAAATTTACTCACAAACTGTTCCGTTCTTGTTGAATTAAGTATTTTACCTATGTTTGCAATATTTGTAAGTAGGTATGTGGGAACCATGTTCCTATTTATCAAATAAGTGGATTTATCTGTTAGTGCTTGTAATACTTTATACCTATACGTAGTATAGGATGTAGTATTATTCTGGGTGCATCGTCATTACCTCTATAACGAATTATAATTGTATTTATGTATATTGTGTAACACTTTAATTTTAAAAGAGTAAGTGTGGAGTTTCTTGTCCGTTCTTCTCCATAAGAAGCTACTTTGCCGAATGGACGGTAGAATAAATTAATATTACTTGTAAATTTAAATTTGATGTTTTCTAGTGCCACTTAGTGGCCTAATTGAAATAAAGAATTTGACAAAATTATGGAAATCGACTGGCTTTGTCAAGTTTTGTTCACCGGTAGCGACACAGTCACCGGGCAACATGGGCTTGTTCCAGTCTACGGGACCAAAGTGCTAGTCACGGTCGCACTTGTCCGGCAAATAAGATGATTAACAATTCGGAATCTCCGTACTCATTGTTGTGCTCTGTATTTGTTTATCAGTCCAAAACCCCATATGTGTACCTATTTCGTCTAATTAGACTATTGTTATTTGACTTTTTTTTGTCTTTGTTGTTTGACTATTGTTGACTATTGTTGTGCGTTCTTCTCCATAATAAGCTACATTTCCGAATGCACGGTAGAATCAATTTTTATTAAATGTAAATTTTAACGTTCAAAAGTGCCGCATAATGGCCTACTTGAAATAAACACATTTGACTTTGACTTTGTTAACAGGATTAATAGGATGTAGGTGCTGCTGATTCCAGAGGCTTAGCAGATATAAATCCAAAGCGTTGGCATTGATGAGCTTATTATTCAGAGCATTTCAGTGTTTAAACTGCCATGACCAACCTGGAAATCCCTAAATAGACTTCGAAACCAAGTGGGCCGCTGTAGGTATAACCTGGTCAGATGGGAATACGCGGATCAGCCACAATGCGACTGTGGAACCACACCGCAAACGATGCCCCATCTGTTGTTTTGCTCCCTGTGAATTGGAATTGGTTTTGGTTTATTAATGGTTTTTGTGCGTTGTTCATGTTTTATTTTTCTGAAAGCATGCGAAAAGTAGTGCGAAAGTAATTTTGTCTGTTTATTTTCTGCAGAAGCAAGTTAGTTTAAGGTCTCTGCCCACTACAGCGTATCATACCATGACCGGGCTAGGAACGTATCGGACACGAAAAGCAACTCGATACGCTCTACTGTGACCACTGAAACGGATCGACGGTCTCTATGCCCGCCCATGGTGTTAACATGCTCTGTGTAAGAATATTTTTGACGCTCCGTGCATGGTATAAATGGTGGGAATAGTGTCATACTTTTTAATATAAAGAATATTTTTTGCCTGACACATTCCTAACACAGTTATGGTATGATACGCTGTAGTGCAGGACCCTAATATAAAAATCTGAATTATTTTACATCATTATTGCTAAACAAAAGTGTGTAGCCGATCTGCTTCGCTACGTCAGGCAGACCCTGTTGCTACGACGACTGCAACGCGAGCTACGACGTAGCTCCCCGTAGCAATGTGTCATTGCAGTACGTTCTAATTATTAAAAAATGTGAAGTTGGAAAAAATTGCATAAGTCTCTGGTGGGGCAAAAGTAATGTAATTATGGAAATGTGCCAAATGTGTGTGTGGCTTCATATGTCATAGACATTGCGAAGTTATGTTGTAGATGGATAGATAATTAATTGAAAATAAGCAATGGAGCAATAAACATTGCATTGCACACTAGTAAACACACCATAGAGACCAATAGAGACCAGAGTAAGGCTTTACTTTATTAACACCTGAGAAAACGGAATTATTGTTTGTTAGGCAATGTTCAATTGACCAATTTTTTTCTATTTTTTTTACGCAACGTGCACAATCAAAATACAAAATTGAAGTGGTTAAGTAAACAAACAAAATTTGCATTTCTGAGACGTGGAGAATCCCATGAAGCCGGCATTTCAACTCCATTTTCACAGCGCTTAATGTCGTCAATGACACCTTTAAATAAGCTTTTAGCGTAAACAGAGCCCACTTTTTTCATTTCCAGCAAAATTTGAGCTAAATCCAATTATATCATTATTTTTTCACCACCTTTTGTATAAAAACCTGTGTATGTGTGTTTATATGTTTTTAAACGTATCCAGGATATAGGAAGATAAGCCCAGTGTGAGGCAAATACTAATAAAAAAAAACGCCTTTAGCCTGTATGCAGAAACTCCTAAAACGGACGCGCTACAAAGTACAAACACTTAAAAGAATTATATAGACATTCAGTGAGATATTTAACTAAGATTTACACAATATTATGTAGTACATACATTTTACCCTTCAAATGTTTGATGAATTTAATATATAAGCCGTGAATACAGCTACCTTTGTCTAGCCGCGATAAATCTTCATTTTCTAGGTTTGCTTGGAAGGCGTAACTAAATTCATGAAATGTTAACTGACTGGCGCATCTTAACGATCTTAATCGGGGCACCTACTACCCTAAACCCGTAGTATTAAATGGAATAAACTTATTTAAAAAAAATGCAATAAACGAGTGCAATAAGTTGACAAATATACATAGTAAGATGCCGTCATATTCTACCAGCCGGGGCCGTTGCATAACATGCAAATGCAGGCAAACGTGCATTCATCTCAAACTCTCTCATTTGTCCATTTAACAGTATTCATTGTGGATTTTAGGCTGTAGGTGGATTTATCAACATATTAAGCAATGGATTAGGACCAACAGGTTTTCACTCAAATTAATCTTAAACAAAACCAATTACAATAAAATGGAATATACTTTAGTGTACACTATAAAAGTTATACATTTCAGTTAAGTTTATACAAAATTAAAATTAATTAAAAATAAAACCTTTAAAGTAATTAACATAAATATATTGACAGCTATCCCAACTTCAAATCCAATCTACGCGTACAAAACACATAAGTACTTGTAATAAGTATTGTTCGTAGTTAGCGGCACTCGATCACAGTACGTATTGTTTAGCGAGGGCCCACAGAGGCTTATGAATTAACTAGTTCGCTGAACATTGATAATATCGCCGATATTATAATTTATGTATAGTATTTGTTTATTATTGTTTGTTATATTGAGTTGTATTTAGACAAATAGAATAGGCGTTTAATTAATGGTAGAATATAGACCTTAAGTCCCGCTCCTAGGCAACAGCCTTCATCTTTTGCCCAGGTGTGGGCCTATTGTCTGCCTAAGTTTTCCCTAGTATAAACCTTATTAGAAGAACCTTAATAGAAAGAAAGAATTATTTTGTTATTACTTTTACCATAAAAAAAAACTTATTAACAAAAATTAAAATACGACTTCCAAAACAAAACACTACAATGCGAAATATAACTATTGTTTCCGAAGTCGGTGTCTTTGGAACCTATTGTTGTTTGATGGTATTTCTCTTTTAAGTTATGGCAAGTACCTCAAATTACCATGAACAACCTAATTCCTGAAAAATCTAATTCCTTCGACTATTCTTTGAAACTTGGCACAAATAGTCATCTAAGTAAATGATAAAGATTGTCATTATTAATTTTTCGAAACTGCTTGAAACTTGATATAAATACCAACCTAAATAAACAATAAAGGTTGTCGTTATAAGTTTTTTGAAATTAAATCCAAAATACGATTTAGCTTGTGTTAAACTTTGCTAAGAATCTTACTGCAAAGGGTTTTGTTTTTGATATAGCGATCTAAGATGGAGCGGGGAGCACGGGAGTTTACGGCAATTCAAACTTTAAGAGGGTGAAAAGGGGGAATTGATTTGTGTGTAAAATCTATTTACTGGGGAATAAAGTAAATAGTCAATCATAATAAGTTTTTTTAGACTATTAACCATCTCGCCGCCGCAGTATCTACAGAGCTACAATGTCACGCACTATTCTGTTTTATTAATAAAATTTTCATGACATACACATCCGTTACTAAGAGAACCTTGAGAGTAAATGATCATCACCTAGCAAGCCTTTGAAAACTAAACCTACCTCTTAGAGATGGTTAAGGTGTGTTAAAGATTTTTTGGAGAATCACTGCGTAAACTGACTAACATAAACTAAAATAAAAAAAGAGTACAAAAGAGTCAATTACATTATTTGGGTTGTTAAAAACTCGACTCTCAACGGGGCAAAAAGGGCTTTTTTATGGAGTAACCAAAAATGTATTCTTAGTTTAAATAACGAATCGTCCCAAACCAACAAATCTAATAGCTTATTTTTGGTCGCTCACTAACTGTACGTAAGAAAGTCATCTGTAAGATAAAATACGAAATCACGCGACCGAAGTCGCGGGCGGAGTGCTAAAGTTATAAGTATTAAAAAGTTTATATTAATATAACTTTTAATACTAAATGGCTTTTTGATTAATCAGCTATTTCAATCAGAGTTCTAGAAAACAACGAGGGTAATTTATTACGAAATTAATATTATAAGTAGTTTGGCATTGTTATGACGACAAACAAACAAGTAAAATTTAAAAAAAAAATGGTCGGAACACATTTTTATTTTATGCTACATAATATCTAGTACTCTTTCATTTGAAACCACGGTGGTTGTGGGGACGAGATCAAGCGACGAATGGCTATAGCCAGGTCTGCCATGGATAGGCGGAAGAAAATATGGAGGAGTCACAATATCACCAAAGCCACGACGACCCGGCTCATACTTGTGTTCCCCATATTTCTATACGCAGCCGAGGTCTCCCTGGACTCTGAGAGACACTAAGAGGAAGAGAATAGACGCTCTGGAAATGTGGTGCTGGAGGAAAATGCTTGGAGTGTCGTGGACTGAGTTTCACACTAACATATCCATCCTTCATGAACTCGGTATCAGGCAGCGTCTATTGGCTATATTCCAAGCTCGAGTACTCCACTTCTTTGGAAACGTGACCCGACGAGGCAACGACTCTATCGAGTGGCTTGTAGTTCAGGGTAGAGTGGAAGGAACGAGAGCGCGCGGCAGGTCGCCCATGTGATAGACCGACCAGATTAAGTCTGCAGTAGGTGGCCCATTGCATGAGTGCACACGAATAACAGCTGATAGAGAGGGATGGCGTCGCAACGTTAAGCAAATTATGGCAACCCGAAGTCTCACTGCAACATGATGACCACGTCCGCCCTGCCAAGAGTGTACCGACGAAGAAGAATATCTAGTAAAGTCGTCACAATCTAAGAAGTCCGTTGACGTTTCTCATTTTACATGCCGCGATAACTTTCTACGTAAGAAATTGAAAAATCTAATTCATAATCCTTATTAATTACTATGTTATCCATACACTATAACAACGAGTATCATTCGTAAGCATCATCATCGCAAGTTTAATTCTTATTGAGTATTTTTTTATAGCTGTCAAAACGGGCCTTTTATTTTTTGTCAACTTTAGTAGACACGCTTCCATCGACAATCTATTGAACACATAATTATAACACAATTCCTTGCAAAAACACCACATCTCAAACAGTAAAACGCCCATAACTTGAGAATGCCTGAACCGATTTTCATCAAACATAGCTAAGAACACTCTCGATAATGTCACCTTTGGAACAAATAAACAACGAAATGAAAATTGGTTCATCCGTAGAGCTATGATGCCACAGACAGACATACAAATACACAAACACACAGGTACACACTCACCAAAATTTCTCGTCGGGGGTTAAAATAAGAAATTCAAAAGTGAAGATAATGTAATGTTAATTTAAATAATCTTTCATAAATTCCATCTCGCCGACCTTCTAGTATGCCTGCATAAATCTAAATCCCATGTTTACAATAACCGAGGGTTGCAGACAGAAATGTTGGGCACATTCCAGCTAAATATAATTAGGACGGATGGGGCTGGAGGCGGACAAACACGCGGCGCAAACATCAACCGCTCGAGTTGGCTTACTTATGTTGGATTAAACCGCGCTGATTCTATTAATGTGATCGCGACATATTTATGTGTTAGTGTGTGTGAGAGAGAGAGATGATGCGTGACTGTGTTTTGTTTTTCTTATAAATAGGGCGAAAATACACAAGCTCGCCGGTCGATTCCGTAAAAAAACTCACCTTCAAATGAAATGTGATTGTTGTGTTGATTGTTTTAGAATACTTAGTACTACTGTAACTTTCATAACTGTGTGAAAGTAGCTTGCATGCTAACTGCTAACTTCTTATTGATGAATGTCACAATGTTTTTCAAGCGCCTTGCACACTTTTTTAAGCAAGTTACAGGCATGTGTATGTTCGCCCTGAAGTTAATGTAAGATTTTGTTTTGTTCTTTGACAAGTTTTCAGGCTAAGATAGAGTTTGAGAAATACTTAACTTCTAATTCTTAATTCAGAAATTAGGAGGTAAATGAGACTCACAATGCGTCGTCGTGTGGATAACGGAGAGCCGAGTAAGTTCGCAAGTTGCTTTCCTGTATCATCATCCATCAACGTTTACTCGTGAATCTACCTTGTGAGTGATATTTTAGTGATATGATAGTTCATTAAACTAAGTGTGGTATATATCTCTATCTAAAAATCTTTATCTTAAAAAACAATGTTTCCTAACGCTAGGAATTTTCTTTGTATCATGGGAGTGTTTAAAACATTGAAACTCACACACACAAACAGCCGGAGCCGGCAAATCTAACTGTAGGCTATATAAATATTTGTTCCGTGCGGGAATCGAACCCGCGACAA
Organism: Orthosia gothica; assembly: GCA_949775005.1. Lineage (NCBI taxonomy): Eukaryota > Metazoa > Arthropoda > Insecta > Lepidoptera > Noctuidae > Orthosia > Orthosia gothica. Next base: position 1,928,872 of record OX459037.1, read on the forward strand.
AACAGCGCAGCTGATCGCTCAACCCTGTCGCCATCTTCGTCGGTTTGTAGAATATCTATCTCTATCTTGGCACGTCTCGTTCCTAGAATTTGTAGTAGTAACACAATACTAATTATTATTTTAATATGAATATTTTTATTAATTATTGTATTTAAATAACGAATTTTGTAATGATCCTTAATGTTCTTTACTGTATTATGTTGCGAGTCTTTCTATGTTTTACTGTTTTAAAAATATTGGTGTCTGTAATTATATTAAAATAAACAATTTTGCATGCCGTGAGGCAAAATGTATCGGGACTGTTCTACAAAATACAACATCTTATCTGTATACCTACATTTAGTAAATAAACTATATCATTCATTCATTCATTCACTGAGTCAATGTCAGCTTGACATCCAATCAAATTACTCACGAACAATAAATTGGAAACAATAGAATCGTGTCTGTTGCTAATGGCGGCATGACATTCAATTAAATTGAAAACAAGAACACATTTAAAAATGTTTAACACATTTTAATTTGTTTGCAGCATGTCTGTTGCAGCAGCTGAAAGCTTGGTAACTTGTAATTAAAAATGAAAAATAAAAGCGGGCAAAAGAGCTGTAAACTTTTTCCAGAAAAACATATAGAGCTAAGGAAATCGTGTAAAGCAATATTGTGTTCAAAAACAAATGTCTATTATTCTCTTGTTGCCAGTGAAGCCTGCCTGCGTTATTGAGATAACAGAAAAAAATACCTAAAGACCAATAATTCTTATAAAAGGAACGCCGAGGGCAAACAAGGAGGTCCTATTAAATTAACCCCGACTCACACCTGCGCCGGGGACATTCTCTTATAACTTCATGAGGAAAATTGCCCTAATTCAGTTATTTGTCGGCATCAAAGAGGCCTTTCTTTTCCACTTAATACCAGCTTTTTTATTACGCGAAGAGAATTTCAAGGTGATCGTAATGGCGATAATATTTATTAAATTTTACCGGCATTGGCATTGTTGGCTCGGGGCTCAGGGCCCAAGATCAACAGAGAATTTGCTCACTCAAATTTGAAATTAGAATTTAGGTATATTCTTGGTACCTTTATTATTTAAGAGTTTGTTTTGAGTTTATAAACCTTTTGAGAGTGATGTTTTAGTAATTTTTATCTGAATAGATTTAGAATTTTATTTAGTAAGTCCAATATTACAAAGCGATGTCCACAGCTTTCAAAAATGTCCCTATTCTCGCGCCTGCTCCATAATCTATGGCAATATCTACCATAGACAAGAGGAGCCTAAGCTGTCAGTGTCACGTCAGGCCGAGCGATGATAAATTATTCAGCAGGTCCCTCTCAAAGGCGTCACTCAAACGCCGCTTATATTGAGATTGTCAGGATAATCCGAATTCTCGTCAGGACAAGGTGGAATTACAAACGAACTTAATATAAGTTAGTATGTTCTGTTGGACCGTAAACGTCTAATATTTAATAAAGGCTTTCTTTAGTCGTAGTGAATTATATTTATTACAACGATTGGCAAAAAGATTTGTTGTTTTTATATTGGATCGTTTGACCATTCCATCTGGAGTTGACACAATGTTTTCGATGTCCTCAAAAGAAGAATTAGATTGAAGGAGTCGCTTCAGTAGTTATTGTTTACGAAAATGAAGAGAAATTAAACATTTTTTTTTCTCTTGATTAGAATGCACAACGTCGTGGTATGCAGTACCAGACACAAAATCATGAAAAACGGCTAGAATGGTCTTTTGTTCCGTTGCAGTATGCGTCAGCGATGAGGAAGATTTGATTCTTGGCATCGCACATCGCATACCGCAGTGTTATACGATCTCCCCAAGAGACCAAAGCGTTTGAGATAAAAGTAAATTAGGTTGATAAAAAAACATGCACATGCATTTGCTCTAGATCTTTCTTTAACACAGATACTATATACAAATGTTCCGTATATCCGTCATATTAGGAACAATACACCTACACTACATATAGATAATCCGCTATCAGCTGATGGGGCAGTAATCTCGGTGAGATGTCGCCGATCCAATCACTTTACACCCACTGGAAGAGCCGTGTCCATCTATTTTGAGAAAAATAATGGACACGGGGGAAATTGTATGTACAGTCAAGGGTCAAAATTGCAGTCATACTCTCCCAAAACTCAAATGGCTAGTTTTTGTAAAAGAAGTTGAATTATCCACAACTGATTTAATATTTTGTATAGAAATTAAAGTACAGATTATTCCTACTACTGCTGCCTACAAAAAAATTGCCTTTTCTGTTTTGGTAGTGTGTGACTGCACTTTTGACCCTTATAGTACCTCTAGCTATGTTGTGTCAAATGTCATAAAAATTACATATATTTGACTCGCGCTCCCAAGCGCTACAGCTGAGCGTGCAGTCCTGGGTTTATTGTCCAGGTTGGGTAAAGTGAGCTTCAGTTTCCATTACGGTTTTCTCAGAGGCAGCCCTGGTTAGGTTAATGGTGTGACACCCCCGTGCCTTAGAAAACACGTAAAGCCGTTGGTGTTGCTCCTGCTGCCTCCTTGGTGGTACCGGATTGCCGTCTATCGGACTATGAGAGATAAGGAACATAATAGGGCACCTGTTTGCGCACACGCTTATGCACTATAATATCTCATGCGTGCTTGACTAATCTCCATCGAGATTGCCGTGACCAAAATTCGGTTGAGAGGATTATAAATGTCAACAAAAGAGGTATACCTAAATAGCAATTAGACAATGAATTAAGTACCGGTACCTTATATATACCCATTCTAGAGGAATAACTATTATTGCGTGGGTTACCGTTTTAAAAGCTTTTTGCTTTTTAACGACACCTTTTTTGCCTGGAAGAGATCGCGGAATGCGATAAGGCATTGTATGTGTATTAGTATAATAAAGCATATAATCAATAAATATTAGGTGAAACATACAGTCTATATTTAAGTTGTCACATTTCGCTACAAGCAATTAATTCAATGATTTGCTTATTGAGAAAATAAACCAGTAGTGGCCTACCTGGTAACCAATCGGTTTTGTCAACTGTACAGTACCTACTAAGTCGCATAAAAGAGATGTAGGTCTGTATAATAAAAGTATATCAGGTAGAATATAATACATAGTAATGATATCATGTAAAAAGTATCTAATGTAATTTTAAACACCGTATATTCATAACGAAAACATGGGTTATTATTTCTGTCTAAAATAATAGGTATAATGTTATGTTAGAGAATTCGGGATTCGGGGGGGATTCATTCAAATAATATATCATTTCCATGAACTGCAATATGAAATAGCGACTATCCTACTTCCTACTATTATAATAAATATGGAAATCACTCTATCTGTCAGTTTGTTTGTTACCTATTCGACTCCTAAGCTGCTAAATTATGAAGTTTATCGTATGTAGATGTGGTCTAGGACCTGGAGAAAGATATAGGATATATTTGTCAACACACCACGCGGGCGAAGCCACTGGTAGAAGCTAGTTTATTATAAAAGACACAATCGTAGCAGTGCTACGGTTACGATCGCGTCGTAGCTCTCGTAGCCCTGACCTCTGCTACGCCGTAGCAGTCTCGTAGACAATTTATTACTAAAGCCGTTATGAGGTAGAATCACAAACCACGCACGTTGTGACAGACTTTCTTGGTAACATTATATTTTATTGTTTTATATTGATAAGGAGCTGGGCAATTAGACAATAAGTTGAGGTTTATCTCTGTGGAACAAATCTACTGTGGATCGGAGAACAAATTCTATGGACATTCCTTTAAAATCAAGTATTTACAAAATACTAGTTTTATACCCGATGGTAAAAAATTTTGCTCGACACTATCCAACTTTTTGCTAACTGATGGTGATGACGCATAGTATCTCCTTATACCAAACTAATTAGCAGGGACACAGATTGCATCTACTTGCCTATCCTGACCTAGATATAGTAAAGTATTATGAGACCACAGAGCACCGAGACCACCTCGGCCGCCATTTCTAGTTTTACGTATAAATCCAGCTCTGCTATGACAGTCAAAACTAGTGCTTAGCGCAAATTGCACCCGCTGGAATTTTATACTTATAAGTAGCTTCTGACCGCGGCCTCACCCGCGTGAAAAGTGTTTTATAAATTTAATACCGGGATGAAAAGTATTCCATGTTCTTATTCCAGGTGTCTATCCGTGTCCCTCAAAATTCAATCACACAGCGACATACACAGATCTTATTGGTCATGTTCTTCAGAAAGGCCAGGTGCGCAGTACTCATAACCAGCGTGTTTGTATGACCAGATGTATGAACATAAACGGAGCAAAAAGAGTCTGTAAGTATCGTAGCAGGGTGCGTTCTGTAGTTTCTGCCTACCACCCATGGGAAAATGGCTTGAGTTTATGTATGTATGTTCAATCAGCGGGTAAGGCGTCAAAAACTAAAGAGTACAAAGACAGACATATAATACCAGCTTTTGCCCACGGTTTCACCCGTGTAAAAGGTGTTTTATTTTCCCAAGGGAACACTCTAATGGGATGCAAACTATCTACATACCAAAAATCATCTTAATTGGTTCAGCGGTTTATGCCTGAAAAGGTAACACAAGAAAAGATAACAAAGGACAGACAGACTCTGTTAATTCGCATTTACAGTATTATAGTATGGACGGAATAGTTTTGGCGTCGCAGGTGTAAGTCGCAACTGGCGGAGATTCCGTGCTCTGTCTAGGAACCCACTATAGGATGATTGACGAGTTCCAATCTTCCGGCAACTGCTGCTGAGATGATGGCGGTGAGTGATTGACGGTCTCCTTTGATTGACGCGGGGATCTCACATCACAGGACACTTATGCCTATTTGTTTGTACGTACATATAAAACGAGACCCTGTATAATATGATCAAAGGCCAAGCAGTAGAAGATTGTTGGAAGAACGCAGATGCCTAGTGTGAGATGAACTTAAATTGAAAGTGAGACATAAGGTAAGAAGGTGGGTGGGGAAAAGCGTAGTTAGAGCGCGCAAACATCTTCTCTGGCGAATGGGCATCCATTTGAGCTGAGACCTGTAACACGACACATAGTCATAAATCACACAAAACGGAGAACCTCGGATAAAGTAGGCTTTTACCCAAGCAGTTACAGACAATAACGGTTTATATACCATTTATTTCTGAAAAGGTTAACATAATAATCGCTTAACGAGAAACAAAGTTTGGATTTAATATTAACAAATTATTAGAAGGGTTGAATGAGGGATCACATTATTGAAACCCTTAGTTAAATTTAAACGAGGTTTAAGATTATCATAGGCTCAAAACAACTTTGTAATTTTCGTCAGTCACAGAAAAGGAATGAATTGATTGATTGAACGCAATTGAACGTAATTGATGACGCCGGCCGAGTGCGAACTCGTTCAGATTTCTTACAAAGGTTTCCATCACCGTAAGCCAGATAAGTGCGATAGCTCCTAAACAAAGACAAAAAAATATTCAGCGTATATTATTCCACTGATCAACAAAGATTTTCCATACAAAATTTTTCAGGAAAAAATATGCAGGTAATCTACTCACAGTCAAAGCTAAAAGTGATTCCAAAAATGCGATCACGGTTTTGTTTTAGCCGAGTATTACTTTTGTGTATCGCAAAGCTTTCTTTGCGATTACCATCGAATGACACGTATTTTCTCAACAATAGCCTCTACATCATTAGGCAGGCCACTATCTGGCGTGTTGTCACCGCCACACAATACCTCTGTATCGATGACAACTCATCTGTCTATGGTCTGACAGTCATCCCTGTCTGCCTGACAGATGGCCTTGTCATGTCATTGTGTGGCCAAAGACAAAATTATGTGTGTATTGTTTACTTTTGTATGGTGTTGACTGTCCACCATTCTAAAATTTTGTTGATGTAACAAAGACTGGTTCCCAGACAAGTTTTTAAAACAAAAAAGTAGTAGCATCATTGTCATATTATCGCGGCGCACCTGTCTGCATACTTAGTATTAATTTGTTTTGTCTTATCGTGTCCTACCACAAATTACTTAATTACATACCTATTTTAATTAGCATTTGAGTGAAGACTGCTTTATTAAAGGGTGCAACTTTTAACAATTGCTCTGGGAGACTCGATACAATATTCTAATATCAATAAACTCAGAGACATCTAAATTATTGCTTGTCTTGGAAACTTCTGTTTCGTCATTCAAACTGTTCAAAAGCAATTTCTTTGTCATTTATATCAAAATATGTTGTTTTATTTAGGAAAATTGCTTGAGTTCACATGAAACCAGGTTTGTTCATTGATATATGAATGCGATCGCCTTTTCTGAAGCGAATACAAAACTTTTTGCTGAAATATACGCGGGGTGTTTGATTGTATTTCTGAGTCAACTTTGGAGTTTCAGCTAGAATAAATACAAAATGTTTTCAATAATTAAGTGACTTTTCATAGTAGAATTTTATTTTCATGTAGATTGTTCAGGGATCCAAGAGGAGCTCGTGGGTAAATAATAACAGGCGCACGGGTGGTCAAGCAACGCTTGCCGAGGTCGTTTCGTGGATGGGTGGTGAATTCAGCTATAGGGAACTGTGCGATATGAGCCACTTTTTCAAAATTATTACCGTATTTTCTATAAGGAAGATCAGTTATAAAGGTGGGTATAGAGTTATAAATAAGTGGGCCATGTAAACAGAGCTGCATTTAAATAATTCGATTCTGGGTAATTCTAATACATACTGTGTTACTTTTCGTTTATTACTGTTACGGATAATTAGAATCTGATACCAGTCTTGCCAAAGGAATATCGCATTACCCGGTTGCAGAGGCCAGAGAGGCAGTCACCTAAAGTAAAATACTTGTACTCCTAACGTGGAATCCTACCACAATATATTTGGAAATAGGCTAGCTAGATTGATTGTTTAGGACATCCAATATAAGTAACATGTTTTTCATGCATGATGTATCTTGGTAGAGACTAAGGGTTTGGCGACACGTGATCTTATTTGGACAAATTATATTTTGTACAAGCAAATAGTTATGTGCGTTAAGGTTACACTTGTCGAAAATTCTTCCATGAAAACGTAGTCTGGCGATTACTTCAACGTTTGACGTAAGTGATAAGTGGTACGTGGTTTACGTTCAAAATAAAAAACCGGCCAAGTGCAAGTCTGACTCGCGCACGAAGGGTTCCGTACCATTATCGTAAAAAACGGCAAAAAAAACACGTTTGTTGTATGGGAGCCCCACTTAAATATTTATTATATTCTGTTTTAAGTATTTGTTGTTATAGCGGCAACAGAAATACATCTTCTGTGAAAATTTCAACTCTCTAGCTATCACGGTTCATGAGATACAGCCTGGTGACAGACATACAGACGGACCGCGGAGTCTCAGTAATAGGGTCCCGTTTTTACCCTTTGGGTACGGAACCCTAAAAAACCGGCCAAGTGCGAGTCGGACTCGCGCACGTAGGGTTCCGTACCATTATTGCAAAAAACGGCAAAAAAATCACGTTTGTTGTACCGGAGCCCCCTTAAATATTCAGTTTATTCTGTTTTTAGTATTTGTTGTTATAGCGGCAACAGAAATACATCTTTTGTGAAAATTTCAACTCTCTAGCTGTCACGGTTCATGTGATACAGCCTGGTGACAGACAGACAGACAGACAGACAGACAGACGGACCGCGGAGTCTCAGTAATAGGGTCCCGTTTTTATCCTTTGGGTACGGAACCCTAAAAACGATATCAATTTGTCTCGTCATTATCTAGCCCTGTATGCAAACAAAAAAGTAAAAAAATACAATATTTGAAAGTTATGAGCGTCGTAACTTCCATATTTCAACACTAATTTTAACGCATCTTTGGGCGTAAATAAATATCATAAGAAGAAGGAAAATTGCAAAACAGCCTCGATACAGGGATAGATTAGTAATTCAACAATGCAAATAATTTTATTTTAAAATATTCATTATGTAGTTTAAGTAGCTCCCAAAGGTCTGTTTATAAAATTTCGCGCGCTCGTTTTCGTCCTAAATCATCATCCATTTCGATACAAATTTGCAAAAGTGCTAATTCGCACGTGAACTAGCTTCTTACTGCTCATCACGGCATCTATCTTTTTCGCACGTGTCGTCGGATAAGATAGCATGCATAATAACCTCGCGCACAAAATTTTTCGTGCCGTCGACTAGGGGAACCTTAAGACGGAAATACGGTATAACACAAATGGCTTGCAAAAAACGCTAGTTTGTACAAAATTGATTTGCAAAATTAATGCATGTACGTGGAGACAATATAAAAGCGCCATCTGCACCATCAAAGAAACAAGCATGCAAATTGCTAAAAATTAAATTTGATAATATTGCGTGTAGACACCACGCCGGTTTTGAGCCAATCTTTGCACACAGGCAGTGCATGCAAGATTGAACGCGTAGCCAAACCCTTAACCCCGAAAATTAGGTAAACTTCGCTTACTTTCAGGAAATCTTAAGTTAGCCCAGTAGCATTCTCCCCTACCAGTTTAATAATCTCCAACATTATCCCTATAATGTTCGTCATAGTAAGCGGGCTGGTATTAATATTTGAAAGGAGATTGAAATTTGTAATTCTGACAAGGTGTCGCTTCATACTGCCAGTGAAACAAGGTATTTGCATAGCGCAGGGACGGACTCTTAAATGTCTGGTTGTTATAGACGCGCTTTTATGAGAAAGAGAAATAATAATTTTGAAGGAAATGAGGTGTGATCAAATGAGCTAGAATATGATTAGTATTATTATGTTAGCTCGTGGATGAGACATTTATTTATTTATTTAGGTTAAACAACAATTGTTTACACGATGTACATTTCAGACTTAAAGACTAGAGTAACATTTACAAGTGCAACAATTAATTACAGGTTAACACCACATGCACAAAAAACGGTTTTACTTAACATACCTACTTATATATTATTGCCATTAAAGTTATTGCATAAGCATTGAAATAAGTGGACTGTATATTTTAGGCGATTCGTTTTAATGCCGTTATATTCGAAATACAATTGTTAACGCGGTACTGACCTTGCGCCCGCTCGGTAAATACAAGAAAGGAGGTACAATATTGTACCTCCTTTCGGACAGTTATGTTTGCAAAATATTTTTTGATTTACATATCCCATGTAGGATAAGAAGAAATTCAAAACCATTAATTTTTCGGTGTAATAATATTTTTGAACATCCAAGTCGTTTTGGAGGAGTATGCAAAAGAAGCGAAAAAATATCGTGTTGATAATTATTTTTTTAAATGTTCATGAATCAATTTTCCTTTAACCTAGGCCTACTAAGGAGTATGCTTTAGAAAGTAACCGCTTTACGGCACTAAATCGGAGTAAGGGCCTTAACATCATACTCACAAGTCGAGTTTTTCTGCTTGAGTAAATATCAGCCAAAATATCGTCCTGTAGCATTCACAATATAGTTTTCTAGTGCGTCCCTGTAGGCTTGCTATAGGTCGCCTTCGTTTGCGTCGTCACAAAGCATGTTTCGGACAGCCGGTAAACTGGCTCGGCACACTATGAAGTACGAGTATGTTGCACACGTATGATATATGCCGTGCCTACACATATTATGGTACTGCAGCTCACTGATTGGATTTTGTGTCCACAGGGTCACTGCAAACATGTCTTTGTCTTAATTGATACCTTTCTATCTTGCTACAAATAAGCTAACATTTTTGCCATGGGATTTTCTAGAGCGTAGTTTCTATCCGTATCTTTTTCATAGGAAACTATTGCTTTGTATCTATTATAGCAATTCTATATCAATTTTTCTGTATATAAGAGTTCCCATGATGTTTCTTGGACGTTCTTCTCCATAGAGATCTACGCTTTGGAACGTGCAATAGGTTTCATCTTTCTGACAGGCTGATTTCATTTTACCGTCAAATGGTTTAATTGAATAAAATACCTTGTGTTTGAGTTTTGTGTTAACAAATATTTTGCCCAATAAAAACGCCTAGAATGTTTCGGTTGAAATACCAAAGTCCTAATCAGTTCTAAAAAAGGCGTTAATCAATTCGTAATTCCACCCTAATACTAGTGTGTGATTCCCTTTCCAGAGACAATAGAATCTTGTTACTGTTAAATGATTGTGTTGTTGTCTATAATCACGTGGTGTAGTAACGTTTTTATGAGAACTGTGCGAGAAGATTGATTGATTGATTGATTGATTGATTGATATTCTTAGCCCGTCACAAACATACCTTTTTGATGTACAGTAAAGTAGGTATATTCTATTTTATTCTGTTCTACCTTGCTGTAATTATTCTCTTAGGAAAGTTCCTTCGTTTATTCTTAATTGATGTACATATTTCATTAGATACTCTATATAAACGGTATACATTATATAAAGGGTGAGGATTGTCGAAAATCCAAATTGTAAGGGCTTTCGAAAGCACGTGTCATTTTAGACTTTTTAAACATCTTGAGAATGAATGTCATAATGTCTATGCTTTCTTTATCTGAATTGTTTTTTTATGAGATTACATTAAATGTTGTTCATGTTAGTATAGTTACCGGAATTATGAAAAGAAAATCAATTCACAAAAATAAATTTGGCAACAGAAAACAAATCCTAGATTCCTTGACGATAAATAAATTATTATTACAAATCAATTTAACAATAGATGCCCATTATGCTTCTTATAAAACAAGCCTTTTCTCATTTCTCACAGTTGATTGCTGCTGATAGCGGAGGCGTAGAGCGGACCATTACTGATCTACTACAATTTCCGACGGAGAAAAAGAAACTAAGTAACTTGAAAATGAGGGCGAACCATGTACTATGTACTTATCTCTATCTATACGAAGGAAAGGCTAAAGATTGCTATGGTTCCGCATACAATAAACAAGATAAAATAAATAGTTTTATTTTTATAATGTTTAGGTATCATTTTAGTTTTCTAACTCTCAGTTTAGAACGGTTTGGTTTTATTTTTTATAAGGTACCCCAAATCTCCTCAGTTGAATATGGCGCACTTGCCAAAGAGGCCCAAGTGCCCAGACACCTGCATTTCTGGGGACCTGATGAACGCCACTGACGTTGGAATCAACGTGGCCACTTTCTGAGCCTAAAATATTCTAAAAATAAACCATCATACCGAAAAGAAAAAATAAAGAAAAAGTGTAGTGTTTTTGATTTGTGTTTAAAGTAGGAGAGTACCTCAAATAATTAAAAACAGTAAGTATATTGTTACTAAACCACCAAGTATCTATAAAACTGTAGGGCAAAACTGATAGCTACAACCTAGGGGTATTTAAGTCAAGAGTGAATAAGTTACTTCTAGGCAAGCGTGCTTCTCCGTAGACCACATCATCGCTTACCATCAGGCGAGATAGTGGTCATACGTGAGCCTATAGATTATATAAAAAAACAAGAGCTTTAGTAGGTAGACATTTTGCCTTGAGATATAATTTCTCTCTTTAATCCAAGAAAACAACTTCGCGTTAAGGATAAACAGTAACCTACAATTTTACTAATCCACAATCTCATTAAAAAACATTTATGTGCGAGATGATTTCTCTTGCCGAAGGTTCCGTATCTAAGGAACAAAAAACCCATAGGCCTACTCGCACCATGCATTTTTGACCAAATCGTTTTAACTTTTATGACTATAATATCCTAGTTACATTAATTGAGCGGATAATACATTCAATCAAAGGTTTCTTCGTTAAAAGAATACGTGACAAAAATGGTTAATGTCACTATGGTAGAAGAATTACTTTTGTGTTGTTTGAGAAAGATCAATTTTGGCAAGTTAAAGGCGAACATATCTTGTGTAGGTTATTTCACGGTTACGTACGGAACCCTAAACGTACCTACACATAATCACAGTGTTTTATAATTCTCGTATCTCCTCCTTTTTGCTCGGTTATTACTGCGTAAATGTCCTGACATCAGGGAATATTCTTACATTAGCTTAGCTAACAGATAAAACATTAAAATGTTGTTAGTAATAAAAACTTTTTTGCAAAAAAAATACTACCGACTTCCAAATGAAAAACTACAAAGTGAAAAATAACTTAACTTTTGGAAGTCGGTGTCTTTCGTAGGAACCATTTTTTAACCGACTTACAAAAAAAGGAGGAGGTTCTATGTTCGACTTTATGTTTGTTTTTTTTTTTTTTTTTTTTTTTTGTGTATGTTCACCGATATCTCTGTCAATTGTGGACCGATTTCGAAAATTCTTTTTTTGTTTGAAAGAGTATGTTTCGAAATTGGTCCCATTTTAATTTAGTGAAGGTCTGATGAAGAACTTCGGAGATACACAACAGAACTCTTCAATAAATAACGGCAAAACTCTCGGGATTGCTGCAATCGCATGTCTGTTTGTTGTTTATACCATTTCATAACATAACATCACGCCAGTACGCTCTAAAGGGGTACACAGATCTCTCATTTCACCGGTTATGTTCAAGTTTCATATTATTCGGTTAATCTATTATGGAGTTATAGGGACCTTAATAAACAACTTGCTATTAGGTAGGTAAAACTAAAAAGGGAAAAATAAAAAACTTTTTTGCAAAAAAATACTACCGACTTCCAAATGAAAAACTACAAAGTGAAAAATAACTTAACTTTTGGAAGTCGGTGTCCATATCGCAAAAAAATTGTACCTACGAAAGACACCGACTTCCAAAAGTTAAGTTATTTTTCACTTTGTAGTTTTTCATTTGGAAGTCGGTAGTAATTTTTTTGCAAATTTTTTTTTATTTTTCCCTTTTTAGTTTTATCTACCTAAAAGGAAGTTGTTTATTAAGGTCCCTATAACTCCAGAACTCCAGAATAGATTAACCGAAACATGAAACATGATTGATGAAACTTGAACATAACCGTTGAAATCAGAGATCTGCGTACCCCTTTAGAGCGTTCTGGCGTGATGTTATGTTATGAAATGGTATAAACAACAAACAGACATGCGATTGCAGCAATCCCGAGAGATTTGCCGTTATTTATTGAAGAGTTCTGTTGTGTATCTCCGAAATTCTTCATTAGACGTTCACCAAATTAAAATGGGACCAATTTCGAAACATTATCTTTCAAACAAAAAAAGAATTTTCAAAATCGGTTCACAATTGACGGAGATATCAGTGAACATACATAAAAAAAAAAAAAAAAAAAAAAAAAAAAAAAAAAAAAACATACAAGAAGTCGAACATGGAACCTCCTCCTTTTTTGTAAGTCGGTTAAAAACGTATAAATAACATATTCTTATAAAACAGCTTTTTAATCTTGCCTTTGATTACGATCTATCTGATGTTCAAAGAGAAAAGAAAATGTTAATTTATTTCATGTTGATATACAGTTTTCTTTTTAACGGAGTTCTAATTTCAAAGTGTGTTTGTTGACGTGACAACGTCTAATAAATCGATGAACGCCGGCTGCATGCATGTTAGGAAGTTAGATATTATAAAGATGGCCAACCTACCTTCTAAAAATTTACTGACTTAAGAACTCAACTGGAGTTGAGTAATTTGCGTAAACGTCCAACTCAACTTTAACCTGTCAAACTTCGACATTAAATGACACATTTTTAACTCCGAACATTTCAGAAATCGTTTTTTTTTTTGATGTTTAGAAGAAGAAAAGTTGGGACAGACAGCCGTTGGCCACTGACTGTCATACTGAACTTTGATGTTTAAAATATATTCGTAAATTTTATGACGAATTATTAAGTGACGAGCTTTCGAAATTCCGTACATCACGATTATGAACTTTCTCGATTATGATATTTTGAACTTCGGAGTTCAGTATGACAGTCTTGGCTAATAGGTGGTTTTGCATGATCAAAAAGAAATAGTTATCATTTATTTGGTAAAAAGTACAGAATTACAGGTGACACTAAAAAACTCGATTAATGACCCCCATGTTAGGAAATTCTTGTGTTACAGGGGTCAAAAATACTTAGGTACTTAGGTAATAAATAAATGGTGAACTCGCAAAACGGTGACGGCAATCATTATAAGGAAACCGGCAGGTCGCTAGAACTAAAAATTCGAAGACATATGACATCTACCAACCCGCACTGAGCCCGCGTGGTGGACAGCTCATTGTCTCTCACAGAGAGGAGGCCTGTGTCCCAGTAGTGGGAACTTTAAAATACTGAGTGTTATGCTAGTTGATAATAAGAACAAATCTTGAAACTAAAACTTTTATAATACGCCCGGTAACAAACTCAGTACCGTTAGAGCCAGAGGCTTTACAGCAAAATGATCCATCTTATATTCCTTGTACAACAAACATTGTTAACGAAAACATAAAAAGTACAAGAAATAGCTACATATGCAATATTTATTCTTATAATATTGGTGTACAATTGACCCCACAAACGAGCTTTGTTCCTCGTAATATTTTTCTAGACGCGACCTTTGTTTCCAACGAGTTATTTTCCTGTAAAAAAATAAGGTAAAACTCATTACTCGGAGGAAAGGTCCGGGCCCGAACAAACTATTGCTTTGAGCTTTAGTTTCCAAGTTATTAAAGTGCGCTCAAGTTGGATAAACAAATCCTGCGGTAGAGACTGGACTAACATTTGTATGCGTTAAGCAAAAGTCTTAAAGCTCGTGGGAATGTCCTTCGTGTTAACACGGACATTTGTATTTTCTTTCGAAGTTTCAATTGCAATTCAATGTATTCTCTGTTTAACTCATACCTACTCTTTTAACAGCTGCACGACAGGTTTATTACGTATCTTGCAAGAGCAAAACGATAGCGATTATTGCGCAATAATTGCTCTTTAATCGTGAATCCGAATTATGTATCAGCAAAAGCATTCAAAAACAAGTTAGCATTAGCAGTGGTAGCCTAGTGGTATCGGCCGTGATCTACAAGTTGTAGGTCGTGGGTTTGATCCCAGGCAGCCTTTACTTTGTGTAAATTATTTCATCACCACTGCTCTTAAAATGGAGAAAAACATAGTGAGTGTTAACACGAAGGACATTCCCACGAGCTTTAAGACTTTTGCTTAACGCATACAAATATTAGTCTAGTACCTACCGCAGGATTTGTTTATCCAACTTGAGCGCACTTTAATAACTTGGAAACTAAAGCTCAAAGCAATAGTTTGACCATCGATCTTCTAGAGATCGGTCTTTGGATAGATGACTATCTTAACATACCCAGCATCCGCCGTGCCTTGGACAACGTGAAGCCGTTGGTCCCGCCCTTCGTTCAATAATACCTGTTGATCGAAGGTCCCGCATGTCATTTGTGGCTCTTTAGCTGTCTCTACGGTTAGACAGACGCCAAGACATCTGGCATTAGTCTGGCCAAAGGAAACCATGTTACCTAGTTAATGGATTGTGGAATTGGCATAGGCAGTCGCTCCATGTAAAGTATTGGTACTCAACGGTAGCTGCTGTTTGAATAAGGCTGGGCAGGGTGATTGATTGACTCCTCTAACGATGAAACACACGTGAGCCAAGATCTACGATGGGGAGTAATTAATCAGAAACGCCAAAACAAAAACTCTCTAAGAGAAATGATTGAACAGTCTAGGTTATCACAACGAAATTAGTTAGAAAAGAGAATTGGAGAAGTGTGCCTCGTCTAGCTTTTATTTACACGTGTTTTAGATTAAACCGAATAATTAAAACATTGAGGTACTTTTACGTCATTGTTATTCTGGTTTTCATTATTTCGCACGCTATAGAATATTTCTACCAGGGTATAAAGACGGTCCCTTGTTTACAGAAATTAATCTACCTACCCTAAATCCGGAACCAAATTAATCAAAAGCTAGAATCAGTAAACTAAGAAACGAAAGCTATTTTAAGATCGCAGATAAACGAGCCTCTTTCATACCAACTTCAAGGAAAAGAACTCAGAAACCAAAACAGATAACTCACCGAAATCACAGATAATATAATACTAAAGTTCGAAACTTAAAAGAAATATAAAACCTTCCTATTCAAATTTCGAACCACAAAAAACGACCGCTGTTTTAATCTAACCCTCAAACATCCAATTCCGTTTCGAATAACCCTCCAAAAAAGGATTCCGCAAACAAGTTATTAAACAGACCTTTTTGCCAGTTCCATCGGCAACGGGTTGAGTTTCTAGCTAAGTTTCGCCCGGCGTGGATTGGAAATGGTCCAAAGGGAGTACTTTGCGCTGATTAAACTTGCCTTCAGTTTGTCGAAGCTTCTCGTTTATCAAATAGAAAAAGTTGTTGTTTTATGAAGTAATGGAAGAGGTGTTTTTTCCTTCGAATTAAGAAACTTTTTCGTTTTTGCGAAGGTGAACTTGAAATGGTGGGCTTGTGAGTAGGGACTTTGATATCTACGTAGTTATATATACGGTATGCTTTGGAACGGGTTGGAAACTTATTCACTACATTATAGAGTTTTGCACAAGTACCTATATTAAAACATCAATGAGAAACGAGGAGCTCTTGACTCAAGGATAACAACCGCACGGGTTGATCTTCTAGGTAAAGCAAAGTTTGCCGAAGACGAAAATGAGCGTTTTTCTTCTACTCATTACAGGAGCTCGTGGCTAATTATTATTAGCCGCACGGGTCGGGATGGGTGACCTTTAACTTACCGAGATTTTCTTCGTGCCTCGGAAATTAAGCACGTTAAAGTGTCATTTGTGGATCTTTGTCACTCGTTACGGGTAGTCAGAAAAGTTTGAAGCCAGCCTTGCCCAGGGCACAGAGCACCGGATTCAAGCTTTCGTTTAGGGAGGGGCAAATGTGTCACTCTAGAGGAGAGGATATTATTAAATGCTGTTCCTGCATGTAATCACCTCCTGCCAGACTCAGTTTGGACGAGGCCCTGTGTCCGCACCTGCGCAGATAAAGGGTTTTGTCCTACTCAGTTACTGGGTTGTGGATGTCAGATAGCAAGTGTTCTATGTAAAATTCTGATAGAAAGCCTGAAAGCCGTCCTAACATAGGCATAGGCACATTGGGAAAAGGCTAGGCAGATTGATTGATATTAAAACCTTCAATATTACAAGCTTATATTTGACTTACAATATACGTATGTAAGTGTGTTCGGGTCAAATCTTGCAACTGAATTTTAAAGCAGTTATCCTCCACTGATTAAGATAAAATTTTGCAAACACGTTTAGTTTGGATGACAATGCATGGTTAGCTAAGTGACGTCATTCTAAATCAAATAAGGCGTCGATTCAAGATGGCGAACTAGTTATTTTTTGTGCAATGCCATGATATGGGTATAAAATGAAAGGGTTTGCTGAGAAGAATACGAAAAAAGCTAGTTTTAAAAAACATTTTTTTAATGATTAATTTTATTTTACAGTTCACTTCAAATACTAAATGAATAATGAAATTATGAAACTTCTATTCTAATAATGTAATCGAAAATTGCCTGAGAAGAACTTACTCAATGAAATCAACAAATTACTCAAAAAAGTAACACCCACTCCTATCAAGATCGGAGACTCTACACTTGAAGTTGTAGACGATTATGTTTACCTGGGACAAACGGTCCAGTTGGGTAGGTCCAACTTCGAGAAAGAGGTCAACCGTCGAATCCGACTCGGCTGGGCGGCGTTCGGGAAGTTGCGTGGTATCTTCTCGTCCAATTTACCGCAGAGTCTCAAGACAAAAGTCTATGACCAGTGTGTGTTGCCAGTGATCACCTATGGGACCGAGACGTGGTCGCTCACAATGGGCCTAATTAGAAAGCTTAAAGTCACCCAAAGGGCAATGGAGAGGGCTATGCTCGGAATTTCCTTGCGTGATCACGTCAGAAATGATGATATCCGCAGGAGAACCAAAGTTACCGACATAGCTCGAAGAATTGCCAAACTTAAGTGGCAGTGGGCAGGGCACATTGCTCGCAGAACGGATGGCCGATGGGGCCGAAAAGTTCTGGAGTGGCGACCGCGAACTGGAAGACGATACGTTGGAAGGCCTCCCACTAGGTGGACCGATGACCTGGTTAAGGTTGCGGGAAGGCGCTGGATGCGAGACGCACGGGATCGGTCAATGTGGCGACGCCTGGGGGAGGCCTATGTCCAGCAGTGGACGTCTTTCGGCTGAAATGATGATGATGACTCAAAAAAGCACGTTAACTTAACATAAATGAAGCACTATTACGTTAAACCGCCGTTTGACGTTTATGACCCCTGTCTACGAATGTTTGCGGCGTACTATGAAAGTTAATGGTAAATACCGCAACCATTGCCGGTTTTATTAGAAAACTTGAAGTGTCACGAGTGGGAAACGAGCTATAAAATGGTAATGCTTGTGATACAGTCGTTGGAGATGTTAAGTGGTTCCGTTAGTGGAGTTAACGTATGAGTGGGTTAAAAACTTCTGGCTTTTCTAAAAAACAAAGGACCTTATTTATAAAAAATAATTGTTCAGCAGGTTCTTTAATCAGATTATCTATAGAAAAAAACCGGCCAAGTGCGAGTCGGACTCGCGCACGAAGGGTTCCGTACCATTTTCGTAAAAAACGGCAAAAAAATGACGTCTGTTGTATGGAAGCCCCCCTTAAATATTTATTTTATTTTGTTTTTAGTATTTGTTGTTGTAGCGGCAACAGATATACATCACCTGTGAAAATTTCAACTGTCTAGCTATCACGGTTCATGAGATACAGCCTGGTGACAGACAGACAGACAGACAGACAGACAGACAGACAGACAGACGGACCGCGGAGTCTCAGTAATAGGGTTCCGTTTTTACCCTTTGGGTACGGAACCCTAAAAAAGGAATAATTAATTATTTTGGGAGGGTAATCTCTGAATGTTCTGATAGGATTACCGAGATTCTTTCACCGATTGAAATATGCACAATCCCTGAATGCCATAGGATATACTTAGTCCAGAAAAAATACATGTTCCTATGAGTTAGGTCACAGGAGCGAAGAAGCGGGCAGAAGCTAGTACTTATTACAAAACGCTTAACTTTTCAAGAAGACGACGATGCCTGTATAGTGCTAATAAACTTAATCTGTTTATTTATAACTATTACTCTCTGCATTTACAGTTTGACCCAATACGTGCAGTGAGTCAACATTTCACTAAAACATGTTAGTAGAAAATCAATAAATTAGAATAATAAAACAGTAACCAGATAATGATAAAACAACCTTGCAATAATCAAATAACATTAACAATATGTTTTATTCAAAATAAAATAATAACAATAAATTATTAATGTTTCGATACAAAGAATTTAATAAAAATTATGTAACAACAAGATAGTTAAATAATAAAAAATAAAACCGGCCAAGTGCGAGTCGGACTCGCGCACGAAGGGTTCCGTACCACTATCGCAAAAAAACTGCAAAAACATCACGTTTGTTGCTCGAGGCTAATAAAGTTTTTATTTTATTCTGTTTTTAGTATTTGTTGTTATAGCGGTAACAGAAATACATCATCTGTGAAAATTTCAACTATCTAGCTACAACGGTTCATGAGATACAGCCTGGTGACAAACGGACAGACAGGCAGACAGACAGACAGACGGACCGCGGAGTCTTAGTAATAGGGTCCCGTTTTTACCCTTTGGGTATGGAACCCTAAAAACAATCAGCAGATCTAAAAACTTCTTATTCTTCTTGTCGACGTTCCACATTCAGTACTTAATTTATGATATTGTTGTGCTTCGATAAGTATTCAGCTAAGTGGACAGCAGATTCTTAGCCACAAGTTTGTAAGCTAACTGCGTGATTTGGTGAGCTTCAAAAAGTTGTCTAGGAATGGACAAGTTACAAACCTCATTTAGAAAACGCCAGAATGTTTGATGGCGATGTTTTAAACTTGTTAAGTACGCAAGTTTTGTTTTGAAGTGATAAATAAACCGATGTTTAAACCGTACGAGCCATTTAGCCGAAGGCATTTTTTATTTTATAAGCCGCGCGTGTCATCTGGTTCATTAGTAAAACTAAAAATTCCAAAATAAAATAAATTAATTATTATAAACATACCAACACCAAACCATACCAACTATACTATACTAACCTACTCACCTGCCCTACATACCTACCTACCCTAACGTAGTACTCTCGCAGACTTTTTTGTTGTTAATAATGAGTACTTTAATCATGTAATATTTATTTATTTATTAAAACTTCATGGAACATAAAAGTACATAGGCGGACTTAATGCCTGAGGCATTCTCTACCAGTCAACCAGGGGCGGTGAAAAGATAGCATAGCAGGTGCATAAAATAATAATAAATTATAAACGCAACATTCAGCATCAATAGTTTTCTCAGCGCACGCAACATTTTGCTACTTTAGGTTACATTATTGTAATTTTCATAAGGATCTCTATCTTTTTTGAAAATAAGTTATAGCCTATGTTACTTGCAAATAATGTAGCTTTCCATAGGTGAAATATTTTTTAAAATCGGTCCAATAGTTTCGGAGGCTATTCAGTACAAGCAAACAATACAATCTTTCCTCTTTATAATACTGGTACAGATAGACAAGATATCCAAATAATTTATGTGGTAAAAGATTATGAATACTTAATAATATGGTTTTAGTGAATATAAAATGTATGTGACTGTTTCACCATTTTACTATCAAAGTTACGCTTATCTTGAATTTGTGCCAAAATAGTAGTAACATAAAAGTGTTACGTGATACATATTTTTGGAATGATCTATTTACCTAGTAGCTATCATTTAATACCAATATTGTTATGATAACGAAAACAAAATAGTATCACTTCTTTTTTTGTGGAGAGACCGGAGGCGCCATATTTGAAAATTGGCCTATGACACTTTCACAATTGAGACGAATCCAATTACACCTCATATGTCTTAATCTGTCAAACCGTTTTGGCTTGCCATATAAATGGACAAACATACGCTCGAAAACATTATTCTCCCGCAAAAAAGTCTAAAGTTGAACTATTTATGCCGCAAAAGTGCTCAAAATCAAAGGCCCGTATTAAACTTTACAAAGTAAGAATTATTTTGCCAATTTCGTAACACCTCTATTTTATTTTATTCAATATTGATTCTACGTAATCCGCTCAGCATTACGCGCGCCTATTTACAGTTTCGCTGTAAACTCCAAAACTCGCAAACTATTGTTTCAACGTTTTTCAATGTTTGTTCATTTGTTCTGGTAACTCGCTACCAGCTAATTGAATTCTGTCGCTGTTTCTACGACTAACCTAGGGCGAGCAGACAAAAGAGCAGTTTGAAATTGTGGAAACTGAATTGAGATAGTTAGACAAACAATTAACTACGTAAATTTTACTTTAAAAATAAAATGAGAGAAAATCTTATTAGGTAATTTATATTTCAATCTTCTTCTTTTTCGGGTGAGGTCACCTCTAGTGTCAGAGTTAATTGAGACGCCTCTGGAAACCCCACAGGCCTCTGACTTGGCTATTTCAGACTTACATAAACTATATGAGGCCAGGTTCACTCATGATATTTTCCTTCACCGTTGTCTGTAATGTCCAAGATAAACTTAGAAAGTACGTTATGAATTTGAAAAAGTCACGTTGGTACTTGCCCGAGAGGTGAGGTCTTACCCACTGGGCCACCGCGACCAATCGAGCTTTTCAATTTAGTACATGTTTTTATCAATTTATGTTTCTGAAAAAAAGGTATGCAGTCAGGGATTCATGTTAGGGTTAAATATCAGTTTTTATATTTTTTTTTTTTTTTATTTATGATGGGTTTGCTCTTGACTCTAGTCTAGGTCAGAGGTGACAGAGACAGAGTCTACGATGGAGTGAGCTTACCCAGAAGAAGCCTGCCTGCCTGTGTGAAATTGCGGTCTAATAAGTCATAAAATAAATTTAAACCGGCCAAGTGCGTGTCGCATTTCGCACATTTAGGGTTCGCATTTGTTATTAAAATATACGTAATAATAAACATTGTCACCAAATTTCAAGTTCATGTAGATAATGGGGAGTAAAAAAATTCTTCGACACAAAATTTGAGACAGATGACGGATCGACAGACTCGTGAGTGACAGCAATAGGGCTCCGTTTGGACCCTTCGGGTGCGGAACCCTAAAAATGAGACGAATCAGAAGTGAGTTGCTAAAAGTGGAATAACTCCTGCCTTTACTAAGTTTAATTATAACTTGCAATTAAATTGTATTAATTCGTTTACAGCTAAAGCTCGTTGGATATAACAAAAGATAAGTAACTACTTAATCTTTTAACCTTCATGATATGGAATAGCAGAAAACAGCATCAGCAATAAACTGCCGTCTCATATAACCATGAATTTAATGCCATAGATACGGATGAAAACATAATGAAACACGCTAAGAAGAAGAAAACATAATGAGCGAAAAAAAGAAAACGACCATTTGACAAAAAAGTAAAAAAAAACCATGAAAAAAGTTGGGGTTGCAATGGATTTTGAACTTTGTCTTGTATGATATAGAGTATGTTATTCCAAATTTGATAATTATCTCACATTCTTAATTCAAATATATCTTGTGGTCGATTCAAATATACAGCGGTCGTTACTTTTCTTAATGAAAACCTCGTACAATAAATTACTCGCTGATATAATGCCGCCATTTTCCTTGAGGAAACTTTTCAAACCTCACTAGTGAGACTTTATAGGAATGATCCATTAAGGAACTACCTATGTTTCAAAACCAATCACGTAATGTACTTCAAGGGCGCCGTAAAAAGTTCCCAGTATTTTATGTAACCATTTATGTTTTAGTGTTTAGCGTTAAATCAATTTAGTTTGATGGCTATTTATTGACGGTTGTGTTTTGGTAATTGAATAGTGGACTTTTGTAATGTAAGAAATGGCTATGCTGAGAGTTGCTTTGCGTGATCGAATCATAAATGAAGACATCTGCAGGAGAACTAGGGTTACCGACATAGCTCGAAGATTTAGCAAACTTAAGTGGCAGTATGCAGGACACATTGTCCTCAGAACGTATGGTCGATGGGGCCGAAAAGTTCTGGAGTGGCGACCGCGTACTAAAAGAGGCGGAGTTGGAAGGCCTTCCACTATGTAGATGACCTGCTTAAGGCTGCGAGAATTCGCTTAGTGGCACAGGACGATCGCGGCGACACTCGGGGGAGGCGTATGTCCAACAGTGGACATCTCTCGACTTAAATGATGATGATGAAGAAACGTAGCGCTATCCTGCCTGTTATTTGACTTCAAAATGCGCTATCCCTGAAAATGTTTGCGAGGATGCATGGATGGATGGTTATTTCTTGCACGGAAAAACTACAAAACGGATATTGATAAAACTTTACAGAAATATAGCTCAGACATTCAAATAATACATAGGCTATTTATTTGTGAAGATAGAACTAATAATTTCACGGTACGACGGGCGGCAGTTACTAATAAAATATTTGATGAATAATGAATATTATTCATCAAATATTTTTATTAGTTGAACGAAGTTTAATGAATATCACTTCTACTCGATCAGTCGCGAACTAATCAATAACTTAATTCTTGTAGAGACTTAATAATTAAGTCGACCTAACTCTGTTCGTCTGTTTGTTAAGCTTTCTCGCCTAAACCACTTGACCTTGGATAAGAACATATACCACTTTTCCCCTGAAATACACGCGGGCGAAGCCGCTGGCTGAAGCTAGTGTTAAATAAAACATCAATGTAGATATACCTAGAGCAATTTGATTAATTTGTTTCCAACCCAGGCACATGCAAATAACCTCTCTTGTACAGCGAAGGTAATTAAAGGCACATGCATATTCAAAGGTCAAAGGGACTAAATTTTTTCGCACTTGTTAAACGAGATTGGATACGGTCAGAACCAGTTTTTTTGTTTACTGTGTTGAAAACAGTACCGAATTTTTATTAAGCATCGACCTACCTTGAGGGCTGGTACGAGGTGGTGTGGTAAAAGATACAGAGGGTCTTCTTATTTTTCGTCGGTACACTCTTGGCAGAGCGGTGGTGGTCATCATGTTGTAGTGAGACTTCGGGTTGCCATAACTTGCCCAACGATGCGACGCCATCCCTCTCTATCGGCTGTTATTCGTGTGCACCCATGCAATGGGCCACCCACTGCAGACTTAATCTGGTCGGTCCATCGCATGGGCGACCTGCCGCGCGCTCTCGTTCCTTCCACACTACCCTGAACTACAAGCCGCTCGATAGAGTCGTTGCCTCGTCGGGACACGTGTCCAAAGAACTGGAGTACTCGAGCTTGAACCATAGCCGATAGACGCTGCCTGATACCGAGTTCTTGAAGGATGGATATGTTAGTGCGGAACTCAGTCCACGACACTCCAAGCATTTTCCTCCAGCACCACATTTCCAGAGGCCTTTTTGCCTTTTTCAAGAGTAGTGGGACAGCAAAAAAAAACAACTCGTACTGGCACCTCTCCTGTTATTGGCACTTCTAAGTTTATTGGCTAAAAATAGATTATGCCATGTTGACATTTCTATGCCAGTAATAGGATTTTAGATGGCTATTTTTATAATTTAGTGAAAATATTTGTATAATTACTATTTCACTAGATGAAACAAAAATAAAGATAACAATATTTCCTTTGATGTCATTATATTTTTTATATGCTAGTGCATTTCAATATTATTTCCTGGGCATTTGATTACGGTGGGTATTTGATTACGGTGGCATTTGATTACGGTGGGCATTTGATTACGGAGCTAGGCTAGATATCTTCCCATACCTATAAAATTGTTGTATTTATTCGCTTCTCTGCTCCCATAGACTACCTAGTAGGTGTACCTACATAATTACAATGTCTACCTACCCTGCTTGTTAATGTTAAAAATATAATATTTAAAAAAAAACTGTCGAATTTGGAACCCTCTCCTATTTTGAAGTCGGTAAAAATAGGTGATGACTTAAATACCTACTACATATCATAAAACTATCACCCGTGACGACGCTTTATATTCGCAGATTACACTAAATACCTTCGTGTTAGCAAACTAATTAAATACACCACAAATCTGTGACAAACCCTGACACCAAAAAAACATTCAACACAAATATATCATAAAGCGAGCGCCCCTATAAACTCTAATTCCTTTCCCGATTACCTTACTAACCTCCAACCTAACCAGAACTGATTAGACAATAAAAACCGTCCGTAACACCTCCACTTAAAGCACATTATAATTTCGAGAGGTATCTTGTTAAAACAGTCTTTACCACGGAGCTGTAATGAAGTCTTCCACTATTAGGTAATAGGTGCCAAGCAATTTTCCTCCTTTTGTCCGGTAGTTTAGGATCCAAATTGTAATGGCTGCGGTTAGATAGGATTAATTAGAACAAAACAGCTCCTACCGCGTCCTGTCCTCCTGGTAGACGTGTCCAACTAATTGGAAAAAGAAAATGCTCTTGATTAAAATTTAAATAAAAGGTTGTTTTATTTTTAATCTATCATTTCATCAATGAAATTAATTGTCTTATTGTTTTTGTTTTCAAGAACAAATAAGGATTAACACCGGGAGCTTCATGTAAAGTATTAAATATTTTGTAAGACATTAACCTTGACCGACATTTTGTATCAACCTATGTCTGTCAAGATAAACATGATGGATTACGACAGTGATATTATTTATTTCACATTCTTAAACAAAACCAACTTCCTAAAGCTTCAATAAGCTGTAATCATCTGTAAATGTTATTTCCTGCAATACGAATAAACTTTGACGGGTCTGAAACAAAAGGTGGAATAACTATGATTGACACATTATGGCAGGGAAGATTACAGCTTCCATACTCCATCAATCAACAACTTTATCCTCCAAGAAACCGCGAGATCTACACGTGTTCAACAAATACCTTTTCCCAGTGGCGGACTTAGGGGTGGCGAGCAGGGCAATCGCCCCGAGCCTCGCTCTTGCAGGGGTCTCGCACACCCCAAAAAGCTTACAAATTAAACTTTGTTTTATTCTTAATCTTTTTTTGAAGCAAATATTAGAAGACATCCACCAACCCGCACTGGGCCCGCGTGATGGATTACGACCCATTGTCTGTGCCCCAGCAGTGGGAACGTTAAAAGGCTGGTGTTAAATTTATACTTAGTAAACAGTTATTCAAAACAATAAAATAAAGTAAGTTAAGTATTTCATAGTTAACTATTAAAGAATGAATAATAATAAGTGCAAAGTTTTGCATTTCTCGCCTATCATCACATACATTGTAAAAAGGACAAGGGCCTCGCAATAATCTGCCGCCCGCTCGAAACGTCGCAGTGGTTAAGGCCGCCCCTGCTTTTCCCTAAATATTATATATCCCTTGCTTATCGTAATGTATTAGATAATAATCTCGAGAGATCGCTATGGATTCTCGTGTATTTCGGTTAAGTAAATTAGCTAGCAGGTAGCTAAAAACATAAATCGTAGATACGTCAATAAATTGAGAATAAAGGAAAGCTTCGGTACTCATTTAGAAACTGTTTTGATACGTCTAAGCAATTATCTCTAATGATTATTTGAGTAGGACTACTCTTGATCCGTACGTTCGGTAAACGTGTCTGGATTCTGTCCAGAGTAATTATACGTACTATAGGAACTTTTTCTATTTGTCTGTTCTGCCAAGTCTTACTTTGGTAGGTACCGACTGATTACATGATATTTAATAATTTTTTCCAATTAAAAAAACGTTTTTACAAAAAACTTTGTAGCTTACCGTGTATTGTCATCCAAACTAAACCTGTATTAACAATTTCATCTTAATCGGTTGAGGATAATTGCTTTAAAATTCAGTTGCAAGATTTGACCGGAATACACTTACATACATACATACATACATTGAAAATTAATAAAAAAGCTTGTAAAAATGAATCCCTATTGCCCTTGGTCACGCCATAACTTAAGAACGACAATGGTTTATGAAGACAAAATTACTTTCTATATGAACAAATCCTCCATGCCAAGTTCTCTAAACTACGCCTCGATATTGGTAAAGTTACGGGTACCATATTAGGTAATACCAGTAACTGGCAGTATACCTATGTCGTTACAAAAAGGTGAACCTTGAAACTTAAAAGAGTTGTTTATTTACGAATAGATAGAAGTAGATAGATACCAGGCCGCGTTGATTATACGGTACTTTTCCCAAGAGCATAAAACTCCACGTTAATCTGCTTTTTGCGCACTCAAAATGGCGAATGTCAATGAACGGGCAATTAGCACGCCACTTAATGGATTAAAAAAATACTGTAGCGAATGTGCGTCTGTGCTATACAGAGTACATAAAACATTTTTTGTTTAGTCTCGTACAGCCCATTAGGTTTAGGAATAATACATTCACATTTACCCTTTATAGCGGGGGCTGGTCGTACGAGAAAAATTATGTACACAAACCCGGTTGTCATTCTTTCTACTAGTACTAGAGAAAACCGTGTCAATGTCCGCTGCGTGGTTTAGAAGAGGAGAAACAGACAGAGAGACTGTTTAGAGAGTTTAGAGAGTCCCATAAGCCTATTAGGGAGAGACTTATGCATGAAGCATTAAATTAATAAATCAGTTTCAAATGACCCCGACGATTTTCAAGTATTGCTTTGTGTCTTCACACCCTGTATAGTATGCTGGTCCTGCTTAGAGAAATACGAAATTATTAATCATCAGGTCAGCCGAAAGACGTCCATTGATGGACGCAGGCCTGCCCCAAGCGTTGCCATTCTGATCAGTTCTGTACGTCTCGACTAGTCCCACTTTTTATTATAAATGTTAAAGTATAATATTTTTGCGCGATTGAACGGATTTTAATAAATCTTTTTTCGACTACGTATAACGCTGGTAAAGGCAAAGGCTAAAGCTAATACAACATACAAAATATAAAGGTAAGGTGCTCCACAGTTTCTCTGTCCCTTCATGCAAAGATTGTGGCAGCCATCTCTTAGCGGTAAGTGTCATAAAAGTGTCTCCTGTGTTCTAATTACCGTTAAATGTGAGCATTACATCTCTGCCAGGTGGTAATTACGGAAATTTTGATGTTTATTGCCTTTAACAACCTGTTATTCAATGTTCAGAAGGATAAATGTAGGCTAAGGCGAAGGATAGCTTTCTTTTAATATTATTGACCTTTGGCGATGTTCTTCAAAAAGGTCATCGGACTACAAGACATACGGCAATGCGACAATGGTACATGGTCAAAATCCTACCCATATGCACTAAATCTTTTGAGAATACTTTTTTTGCGCGTATCTACTGCTAAGGAGTGGAATTCCCTGCCGGAGTCTATGTATAAATTATAAGGGTTATGACTCCGAATCCTAGTCAGGTAGTAGAGACCGAAAACATAGCTGTGCACATAACGCAATCGCGCCAGCCTTGCTGGGAACACATGTATCACAAAATATTACTGAAACACACCTTCCAATTTGACAATTAATGGGTAATTAAAATGTATTATTGAAACCCTAGTAAAACGGTATTTCATTATTGTCCACCTCTACCCATAAACAATGTTTGTATTTTCAGTACCTAAGACATTTAGGAATCTTTCAAGTTGTATAGTTAGGTAAAAGTTGTTATTATACATATTTAGTAGCACATCTAATCTTGCCAAGTCTTGCTCGAAAAAACATATTTAATATTTTCATAATCATTTTCATCGCTTACATGAAGATGAAACTAACATAATAATACATAACCGTGTATTTACATAACCCCTTAAAAGGTAAGGTAGAAGCAAGTTTCGTTATAAAGCAGTATTATCACAAGCTCCGTCTCATATTTCTTTTGATAATAGTTGTTTTATAGTGCGTCGTTTATAACGCGTTTAAGTTTTGTTGTTTCGTCTACAATGTAGTTTTATTTCTTATTCCTGTTATAAACGAAACTGTTTCTTCTCTTTTTAACTTTTCAGTTTTTTCATGTTTTGTTTTTCGTAACAACAAAGTTTTTTTTTACGGGAGAAACGTTTCCCAAGATTCTTCAAAAGGACAGCTAACAACCTGACGTCATGTCCGTCGACCGTAAGTCCAGCAAAAAAAAAAAATTACGTAACCTCATAACCCTTGCACGTTCGAGCCCGGGAATCGAATAACATACCTGACAGGTAACATGTCTGGCCGGCTGTTCCATGTTCTAGGAATGGAACATTATATCTTTAAAGAGTTATATGTTCTGAAGTTTCAGTTTGATGCAACGGATTCTGACATGCGCCTCCACAGAATATAACATCACGCCCGAAGGGCTAAGCAGAGGTATAGTAAATTCACATTTCGTGGGTGTTCGTTGATCATTCAAGTCTTAACGGCTAAACGGTTTTATATAAAACTTCGCATGCGGTTAGACCATGACCTTCAGGTCATGGTGCGCGTGCGAAGTTTTAATTACAACATAGGATATATCGCAGTTGTAATCCATTACAACATAGGATATATCGCATATTTTATACCGCAATAATACGTCACTTGTTATAATTTTTGACTTTAACATGGGCGAAACCGTTGATTGGCAAATGCTTGTATGAAATAAGTAGTGTTAAATAAAAGCCTTAGCGTGTATTTTTAAAACACTCGAATTTTGTAAACAATAATTCCTGAATACTCATTACTTACTAGCTTCTGCAAACGGCTTCACCCGCGTGAAAACTGTTTCATTATCCCAAAGAAACCTATTACCGAGATGAAAAGTATCCACGTTCTGGTCTATCCATATGCCAAGTATCATAGTAGGGATTGTATAGAGCTTCCAACAGCCAACAAAACAGATCATATTTAGGTAGCAAAGTGGTTCATAGTATGTAGGAACCGAATCGATTCTTGATTAACAAAATGGCCGCTCGTGTTATTAAGTTGTATCAATATAATATCTACGCTCGTTTGTATAGTTATCAGTTACATTTGTTAGTGACCTATTTATAAAGGCCCACAGTGTCACATTTTCTGGATAGGCCATAGAGTGAGGATACAATTCGACAGCATGGCGTGCTGCAATGGTACTCCAGACAAGGTAGATGTTTATAATTTTCAAAGGATTTCAGATAACTTGACTGGAAAAAGCAATATTTTCTACAAAACCTTACGAAAAAGTCTCTAATATTTCTCTGAAAAAAGCTATTAGAAATAATAGTTAACCTTTAAAGTTATAAAAGGCAGATAATTTTAAGTATTCTGGCTACTCAGTAAAACTCAAATACACAAATACCTACTAGTTATCTCGCGTAGGTTCCTAACTACTTATCTTAACATCAGAATCTGAATAAGGAAAGGTCAGTAAATCACAAACGGGCTACAGCTGATACGATTGGTTGACTAAAATAGGTATTTGATAATAATAAAAGATATCTATTTGATATTAAAAATCATGAATGTATTATGTTGTTTAAGGTAGACCGTATATATTAAAGAAAAGAAAGAAAATATATTGTTTATTTGGCAAATACAATGGATACACACAATAAAGGTACAAATATAAGAAAACATAGTTCGAAGCCAATAACGTTGTGTGCCTCACGGATGCGCCAAATATGTAGGTATGTCCAGTTCAGCTAAATGTCAGAAAGGTACATAGTAGTTGCCTGAACTTGGTTTTCTACTGAACTTTGTGAGTTGAGTAGGTTTTCAGAATGGAGTCGAAGAAGGCATTTCATGAATATTATAAAACCATGAAATTGGTACGCGTAGGTATGTGGGTAGGTAAAACTTTCATAAAGTGAACATAATGTCGAACTTATATAAACGCCTAGGTACTTCCACAAGTTGTCGACAGCTGACATGAATTCGGTAACATCTCGAATGGTTCTTTTTTTGAGATTTACCGAACACTTAATTGAAAAAAATATTCTTCTTTGATGTGGGTGAGTGAGACTGAATTTAATATCAATTCGGTTAAAATTGGGAGTTTCTAAGAAGTCCGCAAAACCCGAAATTAATATCCCCAATCCTACTTTCCTACTCAAATCGTTCCGAGCAGACTCCCCAATTACAGGCAACCGGTGGCAGAGACATGCTCAGCCTACGCCACGACAAGTTCTACGTATTTTTAACACGCTTTTGTTAGCTTGGTATGTATGCATCTATGAATCTATGTAACGGAATCTTTGAACGTGATTTACACCCCTTTCAAAACGCCGGATTAATTTGAAATTCGGCACACTTATCAAGGTCCAATGAAAATGCAACAATTTAAATAGTTTGTCCCATTATCCTTACCTGAATTTTTAGGATTAGCGATTGAACTAAAAAGTAAAAATATTTAAAAAACTAACATATAAGATTTAATAGAAAACCAAACTAAATTAGAAAATAATTTTCAATTAATTTAAATAAGGAATAGTGAGATTAATAAAAAAATATATTAAAAAAAGCGTGGGGTGCTTTTTAAGATATTTTTAAAATTACTCTACTTTTACCAATATCTATCAATAAAATATTATAACAATTGGCATCGAGCACCCCACGCTTTTTCACAATAAAATATTTTTTTTTTGTTAATCACAATCTTCTTCACTTAAATTTATTGAAAACTATTTTCTACTTTTTATTTTGGTTTTCTATTAAAGCGTTAAAGTTTTTGTATTCTTTTATTTTTATCCGACTGCCGAAGGAAGGTCAAAAGATCTGACACCTGGTTTTGGACAGCCAGCTTGCGAATATGTTTCCTCCGACTGCACAGCATGATTTTCTTTTTAGTTCGCTTCTCAAAGAAGTCAGGTTTTTTAATATTTTTTTATGAACTTTGTTTTAGGTCGACACGATTCCCCTCCATTCCTTTTACGTTGAAATGGCGTGGTTCGACATGAAATTTTAGAATGTTGAATCATTTGTGGATGGCGTTTAAAAGAATTGTTGTTTAATGAGTTTTTACTTATCTATTTCTAATACTATTATGTTTATTGAATAAAACAACAATGTTAGAACACATTCATTATGTACGTGTTCATTGCGCCCATCCAACAACCTGCTAATGGTATGCGCAATTTTACTGTACTTATATTTTATACCATTTCTCTGTTTGTTGCGATTGTATCAAATAAAAGTTTTCTAATTCTTTCTTTATTTATATTGTTATAAGCCTGTGTTGTGCCCACCTTCCGCTTCTTTCAATCTATAACTGTCTATCTCTTTCTGGGGCTATTTATACTTGCCCTGTAATTAAAATCAATTCAGTGTGACGTGACGCTAGCTAAGCGTATAATAAGCGAAAACGATTACTCGGAATATTATTGAGAATTAAATTTTTGTTTATATTTTCATAATAAATTTTTTCCTTGTTCTTGTTTTCTCGTTTCCATGAATTTATGACGACATTTAGAATCCAATTACTGAAGCTAAATGTGTTGTCCTGATACCTATTTAATAGCCATTCTGAGTGAATTAGGGGTCCGTTTATTTAAGAGTTCGTTGAGAAAGAGCTTTTTAAGTAATAAGGATATCTGTCACCTGTTGCTGGAGTTTGGAGTTGGGCTCGGTAAAAGGCTTGTCCTCATTTTTAGGGTTCCGTAGACAAAGGCAAAAAACGGAACCCTTATAGATTCGTCATGTCTGTCTGTCTGTCTGTCTGTCTGTCCGTCCGTATGTCACAGCCACTTTTTTCCGAAACTATAAGAACTATGCTGTTGAAACTTGGTAAGTAGATGTATTCTGTGAACCGCATCAAGATTTTCACACAAAAATAAAAATAAAACAATAAATTTTGTGGGTTCCCATACTTCAAACTAAAACTAAAAATATTTTTTTTCATCATACCCATACGTGTGGGGTATCTATGGATAGGTCTTCAAAAATGATATTGAGGTTTCTAATATTTTTTTTTTCTAAACTGAATAGTTTGCGCGAGAGACTCTTCCAAAGTGGTAAAATGTGTCCCCCCCCCCCCCTGTAACTTCTAAAATAAGAGAATGATAAAACTAAAAAATATATATGATGTACATTACTATGTAAACTGCCAGCGAAAATTGGTTTGAACGAGATCTAGTCAGTAGTTTTTTTTTTTAATACGTCATAAATCGTAAACCACAATTTACTAAGTACGGAACCCTTCGTGCGCGAGTCCGACTCGCACTTGGCCGGTTTTTTATATTTTGTTTAGCACCTTGTGTTTCACTGCTGAGAAAAGGCCTCCCCCAAATCCTTCTAGGATTCTTTTCCTGAGCCACTTGCGGTACCACAACCCTTGCGGTACTCGATCAAATCGTGTCTCTCTCTAGGCCTCATGGAGTTGAAAAATAACTGGCGAGCTGTGGATGTACCCTTCTCAATTACATAAAAGAAAAAGCAGACATAAAAAAAAAACAGAGTTTTCCATCCTTTTTACCTGACTGCCGAAGGAGGGTAATGTGTTTATCAGTCTATGTATGAATGTATGTATGTTTGTTCCTATGTGGCGTTTTAGAGACCAAACGCGTTGGCCGATTTTGATGATTTTTAGACGTCAATCGATTCGACTTAACCTTGCAAGTGTCACATTAAAATTGGAAAATACAAAAATGGCGGCTTTTAGGCGCCATATTGTGTGGGCCCAATTTTGTTTTCTCCCGAACCCATCGTTTGGGGTATCAAAATAAAGGGATTTAAGAGGTGATTAAAAATATATATGACACTTATATGTTTTAATGTACCAATTCGAAAAAAAAATGTTAACTAAAAAGTATTAAATAAAAAAGATAGTCAAAAAATCAAAAAACCGGAGGAAAAAGGTTAAAAATCGTAGGATACATATATGCGAGCTGGCTGACCAAAGTCAGATGTATCTCTATACCTCTGACTGTAAAGCATGATTTTCTTCTGATGATGACGTCTTTTCAGGTCGCTTCGCAAGCAGTCGGGTTTTTTGAATATTTTAAATAAATTTTTTAAAGGTACCAATAGTCTACTAATACCATGTAAATATGAATATAATAGTTGCATACATTCTTTTATTTTGAACATAACATCACACAAACGTATACCCACTTTCTTTTGATCGCCTACTTATCCCTTACATAAAGTAACATAAAAATACCAACAATGTTCGTAGGTTATAGTTACGAGTAAGTTGCGAGAAGATAGGCCTAAAGATACGACGGTTTGGGAAAGTAAACTTTAGGCCGGTGGGCCGTATTTTTTGGCCGAACTTGACCCGCCTCTACCGTGTGTCGTAATAAATTAGAAGGAACATTTTAGTGATCCCCAGCGGGTTGTACAAACGATAGTCTGGCCGGTAATAATTTGGGATAGTATACTGTCATGGGGAATTTATTTTATAGTTTTAGTTAGGTTGGTTTTATTGTTGGAATGTGTCATTAAGGTAGTCGTTATTAGTTTCGTTTTATTGATCGGTTTGCTTTGTTGAGACATTAGGACATAGAACATTGGGACAAGAGAGCCGCTTCTAGCAGACGTCTTCATCATCGTCGTCCGCAGACTGACTTCGCCTATTGCTGGGACCTACATAGACCTCTCTTTTTTAGGGTTCCGTACCCAAAGGGTAAAAACGGGACCCTATTACTGAGACTCCGCGGTCCGTCTGTCTGTCTGTCTGTCTGTCACCAGGCTGTATCTCATGAACCGTGATAGCTAGACAGTTGAAATTTTCACAGATGATGTATTTCTGTTGCCGCTATAACAACAAATACTAAAAACAGAATAAAATAAATATTTAAGTGGGGCTCCCATACAACAAACGTGATTTTTTTGCCGTGTTTTGCGATAATGGTACGGAACCCTTCGTGCGCGAGTCTGACTCGCACTTGGCCGGTTTTTTGTGCCATGCTCACCCATATCCAGGTTCGACCTGCAATGGCAATAATATCGTCTGCCCATCTCGCTGCCAGACGACCCAGATTCCTTCTGCCAGTCCTTGGAGGGTGCCACACGGTCACTGCCTGACTCGCCGCGCCTTGCCATATGTCTTGCCCAACAACATGTTTTCTGATATTAAAGAACTTCGTACGTCTTCAGATCTCGACGTTTAGAACTCTGAACGCACGCGTCTTAGTATAAATTAATTATTATCAGAATGCATGCCACAATAAGCCACAGTGGAATCAGATTACCTGAAAATTCAATCTGTGTGTTGTGTCTAAATTATAGTTAATTACATTATCTCCTATGATGGATACGTGACTCCAGTCAGTGACAATGGAAATCAGACACTAATTAACGTAATTAGTAAATACTTATTAGGTTATATTAATTGGAGACTATTGTTGCGAGAATGTCGTAATGGTACCTAATAATATCCTGATATTAAGTGAATTATTTATAGGATAATCAACTTATAACGTACCCACAGTTGAGACCCCAGCTAGCCTTCTGTGAGTGGAAGTGGGCTATCTAAAGTCCACCACGTGGGCTCAGTGCGGGTTAGGCACCGTTTTTGATCCCTAGTTAACTCAACCATTGGTTAAATATGCTAACCATTTTTAACCAATGGTTAAAATGGTGGTTTTGCACCAACCAACGTTGCCCCACACTAGGAATTTCTTCCTGTATCGTGGGTGCGTTTACAAACATATAAACTCACATACACAACACCCTTAAAACCCCCTTAATAAAAAATAATAGAAAAAATAACCTACACAACACCCAGAGCCGGAACAACTATCTGTAGGTCATACAAATATTTGTTCCGTGCGGGAAAGGAACCCGCGACACGCAGCGCAGCAGTCAATCGCTCAACCACTGCGCCAACCGTGCGCAATGGTTGCAAATTTCGGTAAAACCCGTTTATTCATCAGTTGTTTGAATAACAAATGGTTTAATAATAATCTCTCCACCTTATTTGACTATTTTCAATATCGTAAGTAGTGAGTGGTCAAGTGGTTACAATGATTTTGATGTAAGCAAGCAGAATAACAAGATAGTTTGCAATAATTATTTTTAAATGTTTTAACAATTTTCCAACAAAAAACTAAAAAGGTTTTCCGTCCTCTTTTATTAAACGATGTTCGTTCGTGTCAAAAAACTCAACAATTTTGCCAAGGACATTGAATAAAAGGGTAAACATTACGTTAAAATTATATTAAAATTAAAAGCCTGTTCTATTACTTTTGCTTCAAAAGTGGCCCAATAATTAAATGCCAGCTGGTCGGTTATTATTAATTCTAATTCAAGTTTAATCAAGTAAAATAATGAGGCATACTTTGAGTTGATTGTGAAATAATCAGAAATAGAAATAACTGCAATAAGGAGTACTGTTAATTGGTTCAGACCTAATTGATGGCACGTGTAATACAAAGTTAATAAACATCATAACCCCTCTTTTGGTTTCACCGTAGTGAGGTAAAAAGTGTGGCTTACTACAATTGTTTTTACAGTGATACTGGCGAGTGAGATGTTCTGGGTTTGTTTGTGAGTTGGATGAATCGTTAACGACTTTGATTTTGCTTGAAAGGCATACATCTATTGTTAGGTAGGTACAATGTATATTATGATATTCTCTTCTAGCAGATATTGAAATTTTCGCCACGATTTGAACATATACAACAGTCCGACAATAACCATCGATCAGTTGGCCGGACCAGACATATGAGACGTTTGATCGGAGGATCATTCCTTTTCAATAGAGGTTGCGGCACTCTATTCTAAATACCTCCTTATGTTTACACATAATAGGATAGCTGTCGGCGATTATTTCTCTCTCATAAACACACGGTAAAATTATTATATATCCTATACAGTCCCACAGCATACGTACTTAATAATTAAACTAAAAATACATTAAGGATGCGTTCCCAACTTTTTGTGTTAATTTTGAAGTAAGTTTAGTACAAAGCAGCGTCAATTTCCGCTTGTACTAAACCTAAGCATCCCCTAAATTGCCACTTAAAAAGTTTGGCGTATCCTAATACCTGTGCTGCAACAACTTTAGGAACTGCCTTTGTCGTGCAATTGCCGACAGAGGGGTTAACAGTAGCTAATGTCTTTCGTTTATTCATACTGCCAAACTAATAGAAGAATGGAAGGAAAAAGAGCGCACCCATGCGATGGTCCGACCAGATCAAGTTTGCAGAAGGCGATCCATTGCATTGACGACAGAGAGGGATGGCGTCTTATCGTGAGGCGAATCATGTCAGGCCACAATCTCAATGCAACATTATGGCCACGAACGCTCTACAAAGAGTGAACCGACGAAGAAGATACTAATATTACAAATGCGAACGTGTGTGCGTATGTCTGTTACATTTTCAAGTCTAAATAGATAAACGAATTTTGATCCAATTTGGCACATGGATATGACCTGGAATAGGAATGAGGATACGAAACACTTTCCACGTGGGTAAAGCCTCAAACGGAAGCTTGCCAAGTATGAAATGATATAAAATTAGTAACAAAAAACTCGTACAGAAAACGGAGAAACAACTGAAAAAATATTGCACGAGTCGACTAATTGTAGGTATCTTGTATGTTTCGCAAACCATTGCGATAATACTGCTCTAGATGGAAAAGAAAAAAATTGGGGTTATGATATACGAGCAAACGAGTAAACAATTTCGCAGAAGAGTTCGATTGAGTTCACGTCAAACTTGATGCCGAAACAAAACGACTGCACAATGCATGGATTGAGTTTACAGCTATAGCTGTTGTGTTTTAGTATGGCAATAGTGAACATTGATCCACTGTTTACATTTAATTTATATTTTAATTTCAGGATAAAGAAAAATGCCATTCTGGATTTGATATAGGCATATAGTAATGCTCTCATCATCACCACAGCCTGACATCACACTCTGCTAAGTAAAGGACTCTCTTTTCTTATGTCCTGATTCTTGCCAACAATGTCGTCTTTCCATTTTCTATATTACTCAACTATTTACTGCTAAAACGAAATTTAAAAAGGAAGGGTTTTGGAATATTGAGGGGAATTATAAATAAGAGAGGCTATAATAGTGAAAGGGCAATGACCTATTTTGCCACGCTAAAACGTAACAACTCTAGAAATAAACAATGCAATCCAGGTTTTCCATTCGCAAAAGTAGGATTAAAATTGAATGCTGCGCTTGTGAATAGTAATCCGGAGTACTCGGCGCGTGTGAACTGTGTTAGCAGATGCGATGAGCTAGTTTCAATCTGATTTTTACATGATAATGTTCTTAGGACTTGTGTGAATCAGGTCAGGTCTTTTCCTCCACTCGACTCAATGAAAGTGTCCGTTACAGCTTGTTATTTATTGACAGTATTTGAGGGTTTCATTGTATTGGCAACTGCGTCTAGTGTTGTCATTCAAACTGACTTTGAATATGGACTTAAAAGAAAAAGTTCAGAAATGATTTGAGGGTATTTCAACCACCTATCAAATGTTAGAATTAGGACGATCGTACAGCAAAGTAACTATTTTTAACCGACTTCAAAAAGGAGGAGGTTCTCAATTCGTTTATTTTAGTTACCTCAGTACTTTTTACTGGGCGAACCGATTTTGATGATACTTATTTTATTTGAAAGCTGGTGCTTCTCCTTAAATGCGAATTTGGATGGTAATAAAAGGAACAGAAGCTAAAAAATAAAAATAAAAAACAACTCTTTGCCAAAAAAATTCAACCGACTTCCAAAACAAACCACTACAAAGCGAAATACAGGGTGTCTCAAAAGAAAGTTCACATTTAAATCTTTTTTTAAAAGAAAAGTCTTAGCTTTATTGAAAAAATGTTTATTTTATATTGAAGTACACTGTTTGGGAATTTATTTTTTAAAAATAACATCGTCCAAATGTAAACCGTTGCGCTCTCGGCATTCATTTAGTCGGGCACAAATTGCCTATGACAGCGTAGAAAATTCTGCAGTATTCGACATATTCGTCACTTAAATGATGCGCCTAGCACTCGTCTCATTGCAAAATGGGTTGAGAAGTTTGAAGAGACTGGGTCAACTCTGGAGAAACCAAAATCTGGGCGACCAAGAACATCAAGCGATGTCGGCGCGAGGAATTATCGGCCCTTACTTTTTTGACTAAATGAATGCCGAGAGCGCAACGGTTTACATTTGGACGATGTTATTTTTAAAAAATAAATTCCCAAACAGTGTACTTCAATATAAAATAAACATTTTTTCAATAAAGCTAAGACTTTTCTTTTAAAAAAAGATTTAAATGTGAACTTTCTTTTGAGACACCCTGTATAACTTTTATTTTCTGAAGTTGGTGTCTTTGATACCTATATTTTTTTGTTTTCCTTAAAAAATCTGATATTGTTTTTTGATACTGGGGACACAGTTTATAAGCTCAAAAAACACAGTCGACATAGGCACCTAGAAAACACTAAACAGATAATTTTAATTTTATACCTAAATTTGATAAAATAGACCTGTAAAATGACGTGCATTGTATTCACGAAATACTTTACACGATATATTTTTTGTGTTTAACAAGAAATAGTTTGTATAAAGTTAACTGTTTAGCATCGCCCTCAGTTACTAATAGTATCTATGTAGATACTAAGTGTAGTCTGTGACCTAATTTGCATGCAAACTTTTGCTTCTCATTCGACTCCTCAAGGTTGATATTCCGAGAGCATCTCTCCACGCTTTCGCAGAAACTCATCTAATAAATGCGATGCTTCTGAACGTTCTTCAAACTGTTTTGTTTTAATGAAAGTATAATATGGACATTTTTCAACAATACGTTTTCTAACAATTGTAGAATAAAGTGCAATACTTTTAACTTTTCTATACATTTTCTCCTGATTACTATACCCTATTACTTGGTTGTGAAGATAAGATAGGCAGTCGCTCCATGTAAAATACTGATAATCAGCTACAGATATACATGATGTATACATACACATTTAGTTTTTTTTTCGAAGTGAGGAATCATCCAATGACTTCTCTTAATCTGCGTGAAGCGGGAGGGCGTGTCAGACTTAAACCCACCCGTGTTCCTACAGTTGCTTGTGCCAGTGCCGCGGTAATAATCTTTCAAATTTATCCGCGACCCATATACAGTTAGATTGAAATCCAAACGCAATACACTTGGGAAGATGCTAGGCAAATAAAAATGTTTTTTTGACATCTTATTACTTGTCACTACCGATTTTAGAATTAAGATTTTGAAGTTGAGTATTTGCCAAATTCTACTTTAACCTGAAATCCTGACAAACTTAATAAATAAATAATGCATTGTCATCCAAACCAAACGTTTATGCAAAATTTCATCATAATCAGTGGAGGAAAACTGCTTTAAAATTCAGTTGTAAGATTTGACCCGAACACACTTACATACAACAATATCATCATCATCATCATTTCAGCCGAAAGACGTCCACTGCTGGACATAGGCCTCCCCCAGGCGTCGCCACATTGACCGATCCCGTGCGTCTCGCATCCAGCGCCTTCCCGCAACCTTAACCAGGTCATCGGTCCACCTAGTGGGAGGCCTTCCAACGTATCGTCTTCCAGTTCGCGGTCGCCACTCCAGAACTTTTCGGCCCCATCGGCCATCCGTTCTGCGAGCAATGTGCCCTGCCCACTGCCACTTAAGTTTGGCAATTCTTCGGGCTATGTCGGTAACTTTGGTTCTCCTGCGGATATCATCATTTCTGACGTGATCACGCAAGGAAATTCCGAGCATAGCCCTCTCCATTGCCCTTTGGGTGACTTTAAGCTTTCTGATAAGGCCCATTGTGAGCGACCACGTCTCGGTCCCATAGGTGATCACTGGCAACACACACTGGTCATAGACTTTTGTCTTGAGACTCTGCGGTAAATTGGACGAGAAGATACCACGCAACTTCCCGAACGCCGCCCAGCCGAGTCGGATTCGACGGTTGACCTCTTTCTCGAAGTTGGACCTACCCAACTGGACCGTTTGTCCCAGGTAAACATAACCGTCTACAACTTCAAGTGTAGAGTCTCCGATCTTGATAGGAGTGGGTGTTACATGGGCGTTCACCATGACCTTGGTTTTATCCATGTTCATTTTAAGACCCACTCTTTCGGAAGCTCTACTAAGGTCATCGAGCATTTTACTGAGGCTCTCCATGGTCTCAGCCATGATCACTATGTCGTCGGCAAACCGAAGGTGAGTGATGTACTCGCCATTAACGTTGATGCCAAGCCCCTTCCAGTCCAGAACCTTGAAGACGTCAACAATATATCACGGGAATTTACAGCGACGATTTCGATTGTTTGTTTACCTATTTCGCCCGACGTTTCGGCCGTGTTGAAACGACCGTGGTCCGGTTAAATTCCCGTGATATATTGTTGTTCGATTATGAAACGCGAAAGTTTTAAAGTTAATACACTTACAAACATACATTGCAAGTTAAATAATAGCTTGTAAAATAGGATTTGACACGTTCTTAATTCCAAATTCTCAACTCAGTAACCAGCCCCTTATTTTATGTAACAAGAGTAAATAAAACCTCTTAAAGTAATCTGTTAATGACGTCACAAGACAATTGAATCGTGATCAGTGATCGGCGATTAGACGGAGACGTTGTTCAACTACCCTCCGAATGTAAATAACAGAAAATACTCCCGACGAGAAATAAAAGGTGTTTCCGAGTCTCTGAGGGCGAGTTTATTTAGTGGTGAAAGCCTGATTGTGGGAGCGGGATAGATTAGAGGAATTTGTTAGTAGGTAAGTAAATAAAGTAGAAAGGAAAGAAATAAAGAAAATAGATTTATTTGT
Source organism: Orthosia gothica (assembly GCA_949775005.1). Lineage (NCBI taxonomy): Eukaryota > Metazoa > Arthropoda > Insecta > Lepidoptera > Noctuidae > Orthosia > Orthosia gothica. The sequence continues at coordinate 1,970,328 of OX459037.1, forward strand.
GAAGGATAATAAGAGTTGTAAAAAGAGGTATTTTTAGAATGTTAAAAACCTTTGGTTTGTTTTCGCTAATACTAGGAGATACCTTGTTAAATATAGCAGTTTTTTAAATATTTACAAGCGCACTATTTTTGCTATATTTAGGCATGAAGTTAAGGTATAAACTCATCATAGTGAAAATAACATTATAGCTAAGTCATAATATTATCACTTCGTCCCATTACGAAAATCTATAATATAAAAATGAATCGCAAAATGTGTTGGTAAGCGCATAACTCAACAACGCATGGACCAATTTGGCCAATTCTTTTTTTTAAATGGTCGTTGAAGTTCAAAGATGGTTTTTACGGGGAGAAAAATTCTAATAGTAGCGGAAAAAAAAAAAAATAGCCCTTTTCTTTTTCCCATACAAAAGTTTTCTAACTAAAACGTAGAGTCAATTTGAGCTTTATTGCTATTGTATAAGCTATTTTTGCTTTGTGTGGGGTAGGGTAGTGTCGGGTAGGGTAGGGTAGGGTAGGGTAGTGTAGTGTAGGGTAGGGTAGTGTAGCGTAGGGTAGTGTAGGGTAGTGTAGGGTAGTGTAGGGTAGTGTAGGGTAGTGTAGGGTAGTGTAGGGTAGTGTAGGGTAGTGTAGGGTAGTGTAGGGTAGTGTAGGGTAGTGTAGGGTAGTGTAGGGTAGTGTAGGGTAGTGTAGGGTAGTGTAGGGTAGTGTAGGGTAGTGTAGGGTAGTGTAGGGTAGTGTAGGGTAGTGTAGGGTAGTGTAGGGTAGTGTAGGGTAGTGTAGGGTAGTGTAGGGTAGTGTAGGGTAGTGTAGGGTAGTGTAGGGTAGTGTAGGGTAGTGTAGGGTAGTGTAGGGTAGTGTAGGGTAGTGTAGGGTAGTGTAGGGTAGTGTAGGGTAGTGTAGTGTAGGGTAGTGTAGGGTAGTGTAGGGTAGTTTAGGGTAGTGTAGGGTAGGGTAGTGTAGGGTAGGGAAGTGTAGGATAGGGTAGGGTAATGTAGGGTAGGGTAGTGTAGCGTAGGGTAGGGAAGGTAGTGTAGGGTAGGGTAGTGTATGGTAGGGTAGGGTAGTATAGGGTAGGGTAGGGTAGTGTAGGGTAGTGTATGGTAGGTAGTGTAAGGTAAGGTAGATAAATGTTTGGTATTTTTATGGCAAAACAAAGTTTGCCGGGTCAGCTAGTATTATATAAAACATAACGTGGTAGCTACGATGTTTGCTACGCAGACTGCTACGGCGTAGCACGTTGCCGGGCAACTGCACGTAGGCAACGACACGTAGAGCTGCGTAGCAGTGCATCCTGCAAAATTGAACCTGATATTTAGAACAATGTCTGTGACAACTTAAAACTGCGCTTGTCTTACCAAGCGGCAGTCTCAAATACATCAACTGAAAAGAACGGAGTATGGTGTTCTCAAAATTCAACTTAAAACAGGAGGAGTCCATAAAAATTGCTCTCGTGAAATACGCTCAACATACAAGGGATTATATTGAGTTGATAAGCAGGCCTCATTTCCCATTTAAAATTAAATAGATATTTTCCACAGAGCACCGAGATGCCTCGGCGGCCGCTACTAGGGACGGCAATGTTAAAAAAAAACAATCAACCATGCGTGTCACCATTGACTAATAGACTTGAATACTTTGTTATTAAACTTTACTGATTGAAGAGTGCCCGTCTGTGTTTCCGTGTTACACGTTTGCCTCCAAAGAGACCTCTCGCTTGCAACGTGCAGCTGTATCTTTGAATTGTTTAATTGAAATAAAATGATAAAAAAAATTAAACGAGTTTGACTTTGATTAAAACATAAGTTATAAGCAGCCTATAATGTTCCTCTACCTACTGCTGGGTCAGATACCTACAGCCTTATTGCGTAATGAATTCGGCAAGGCAAAGAGTATGACAAATCCACCATTCAAATAGACAGAAATACATATCGCATTTTTCATCTCGCATGTGATTGGTCGATTTTTATACTCTTTACACTTTGCTTTGCCGAATTCATTACGCATTTACACTGATGCTCTCCGTGAGAGGAAATGGGCTGTAATCCACCACGATATGGGTTGGTAGATGTCACACACACACACCCATACACATATCTTTGAATTTTTGGTTTCAGACGTGCAGGTTTCTTCACGATATTTTTCATCACCGCTTTGAGAGAATTCTACCAATTTATTTCGTCTATTTTATGTCTCGTCTATTCTTTGGCTATGTAGCCAAAACTTGTGCTCAGCACACATAGCGCGGGCATGAATGCTGTTAGTCTTTAGTACCTGCCACGATTCCGTACGCTATGTATCTTCCTTTATTTATTTTCCATTCTTAAGTGTCGCAGCCAGTATTTTGTTGAAACAGTCGCGTATATTGCTCGTCTCTCTCCGTGAAGCAAGACGCTGTATTTTCCGAGCGGATTCACTCGCGGTAGATATATTTTCTTTCTTCTAATTTGCCGTGCTTGTGTCAACGGAATCGTCTGTGATCGGTGGCTCGTGAACGCTTATTACTCGCCGTACTTTTTAAATATTTCTGTCATTACGTAAGAATTTTTTATTCAAAATTATTTGAGGTTTGATGAAGCGGTAATGCATATATGAGTAATTAATGGTTTGTTAGTAATATACTTTGAGTATTGGAGTTCTGTAACTTTTATGGTGTACATAATAAAGAGTATTCTATTCTATTCTAATTAAAATAGTTAAATTAACATACCTACATAAGCTGACTTCTTTACCCGCCGCCGCCACTACTGAAAAACTCTGGATGTAAAAAGCTAATATCTTTTGCCAAACCTAGGATCCAGATCAAACCCAGAACTTTATGATCAGCAGTAGCGTTTGCGGCCACTAAACCAACCAGGCAGTCTATACTACATATAAAGCCTTAAATACACATGCCAGTAACTATCATACAATTGTGCAAGTAGCTTGCATGCTAATGACATAATGTCGTTCACCAATCAGAAATTATTATGGCACAATCGCATTCAAGTTACTTGCACACCTGTGCAATATACAACCATGTTTATTAGACTGTACGTAGATCTACATACGTACAATATTAGATTACATCATCAAGTAATTAGTGTCCTCAATCAAGTGTATCAGCGTGCAAGTGTAGCACCGTGTACAGACGTGTTCAGACGTGTTGAGACGTGTTTGCGCACGCTGCATAGGTACGTCTTTGTGCTTCACTAACCAACATTGGCTCAGTAATTACAGTGGTTTGAGGCTTTGTAGGTGCTTAATACCGTTGGGTCATTTAGGGAGGCCTATGTTCCTTTAGGCTGAAATGCTCATGATGATGATGATGAATGGTCCTTTTAGCTTACCAATAGAGCCATAACTACAGCCATACCTACGAATCTACACGGAATTAGAGAAGAAGGAGTAAAAAGGACCAATCTGCACATTCTTCTGTGCGAGACGTATAGAATATATCTATTTATTTAGTAATGCAGGCAAATGATTACAAATATTGTAGGTAATCTTTACTCTAATAGATAACTTAACATTGATTTATTTAAACTTCATGTACAATAGTGTTACATAGGCGGACTTAATGCCACAAGGCATTCTCTACCAGTCAACCTTTGGGTTAAAAAGGACAAAGTTGTGAACGGGTACAAAATAATATCTAAAAATAAGAAATTTATACGAAAATGTAAATACTTTATATAATAACACACATACAGATATAATAGACTTATAAATACCAATAAAAAAACGAGAAACCGATCAATAATTATTATGACTAGACTTCTGTCTCTTGATGAGAGCTATTTAACTATTCTGACTGAAATAGTGGTTACGAACTTTTTTTTAAAGCGAATTTTCTTTCAGCCTTTTTAATGCCAAAGAGTAGCAACATTCTATAACATACTAATAACTCTGAAGTAATTTTGTTAATTCTTTAGTTAAGCGCGAGCCTATAGATAAAACAGTCTTTGCGTACAAAGGCGCTCTTAGTTTTTAAAGGATAGTATTCAAACGAGCGAAAATAAATTCATATTAAAGGTGTAAAAAATACTGAAATACTAAGTAGGCGACAAAGAGTGGACGAATACAAATGTTTAAAACAGCGACTTGAAAATAAAAGTTTGTCGACGGAGCCCCGCTGGGTGGCGCGTTCCTTTTTCTGTCTGCAGGGTCTAAAGTCGGGGTGCCCTAAGTTCCCAAGCTCTTCGCTCGCTCTTGGATTAATTCGTTAAAAACACGAATACATCCGAACTCCCGCGTTGCACAGCGATGTTACCTCGTCGGTTATTCTGCTATTTTCGAAAGAAAAATATTCTAAAATACGTGGGACACTCAGAAAGTTTTGCGAAACTAAAAAAAATTGTTCTATACGTACATATATTTTTATTAAATCTTTTCAAAGTACTTTCCACCAGCCTCTATACAAAGATTCATGCGCCTAAACCAGTTTTCAAAACACTTTTTCCAGTCCGCCGCAGACACCTCGTTTACAGCCTGCTCGAACGCAGCCAGCGCATCTTCCGGCGACGAAAATTGTATCCCTTTGAGCTGATTTTTTATTTTTGGGAATAAAAAGAAGTCACACGGTGCTAGATCAGGGCTGTAAGGAGGGTGACCCAGGAGTTTGACTGGCGTGCTGTCCAGGAAGTCCCTCGTTTTGAGTGCGGTGTGCGCAGGTGCATTGTCGTGGTGGAGCAGTAGCCCGCGGAGCCCTGTGTTTGGTCGCTTGTTGCTTATAACAGAGAAAACTTCTGGCAAACATTTGGTAGTATACCATTCGGCATTAATGCTTCTTTGATCCCGTAAGGGAATTGATACCAAGTGGCCAGTCAAATTAAAAAAGCTAGCGATCAAAATCTTACCCCCGCTTCTAGATCGCTTCACTTTGGTAGGCGTTGGCTCATTTTGAAACACCCAAACAGTCGACTGGCGCTTGGTTTCTGGGTCGTATTGATAAATCCAGGACTCATCACCTGTAACGATGTCGTAAACACGCCGAGACGAGCCTGCTTCAAATTTGTTAAGCATATCACGGCACCATTCCACCCGGGCCTGCTTCTGAGCATCGGTGAGGTTGTGCGGCACCCAGCGTGATACTATCCTCCTCACGCAAAGATGGCTGAGTAGAATCTCGTGAACGCTTCCCGATCCAATCTTCAATATGTGTTGAATCTCCTGATATGTAATTCGCCTATTGTCTTGGATTAAATTTTTCACTGCTAGCACGTTTTCTTCGGTAACAGCCGTCAAAGGGCGACCGCTTCTTTCGTCATCCCCCAAAGTTGGTCGACCGCGCTTGAATTCGTTATACCAACGATACACGGTTGCCTTGGAAGGGCCTTCATCCATGAATGCCATTTGAAGTCTATCGTACGATTCATCCGGTTTCAGGCGACACTTGAAATCGTATAAAATCATAGCTCTAAAATGTTCCCGGCGCAGATCCATATTTCAGTGAGACACAATACTTTGAATTAACTCGCAAAAAATGTGGAGGGAAATTTTGAAATTGGAACTTACTTATTTTTACTTATAAATAATCATATTTTCGAAAAACATTATAACTGGCCAGTCTCCCATATATAAAAACTTTTTTTCGCAATACTTTCTGAGGGGCCTGGTAGAACCCCAAATACAATTAAAGTATGTAACAATATTATTACCGCAGCTCACAAAAACCTCCTAAAAGATATTACTCAAACCGGATCAATAGTTACTTTAGTATAATAGTCGCCCATTCAGTATATTTTTTACCCGATTTATAATTTCCCGTTTTTAAATAACCGCCTATCCAACAATATTTTTTTAGGAATGAGATACGAGTAGCCATTTTTCATAGTTTTTTTTTCTGCGGGTAGTGTATTTGTAGAACAAAAAAAAAAAACTACGACGAATGGTCTTCGTGTCATTGTCAAATTGTCACGTCGCATCTGTCTGTCTTGATATGGCTACTTACTTATCTATGACAAAATATTTAACATATATAAGAGACTCTAGACGAGTGAAATTCTATAGACGAAAGCGACGCCATAGAGTTTGAAAAAAAAACTATGGGTAGAATGGGTATGCTAAGAGCTATCAAAACGTCACGTGATCAATCCCTTATATTTTAGCATTTCGAACATCACCAACGCTTATGGAATGCCACTTTGTCTAAAATCTCAGAGGCTCTCTCTGTAGCTTCTCATCTTGTTAACAAAAACCTAAAACATTCTACAACATACGCGACGTTTAATCACAAACAGACGCAGTACTAAACTGACTGTATTTACCTCCACGTCGTCATGAGAAACGTTCCGAAATTCAGGCGAGTGCTTGTTAAACTCGCATGAATCACAGATTGATTGATCTTCAGTAAATAAATAAAATTTACAGAAATGAAATGAGATGGATGCAAAGTCTATTGAACATGTTGTATACATATTATATTACAGTTATACAGGGAAACCTATAACTAGCCATAAAAACTATAATACACATATTTTGTAAAAATATTTTTATGTATCGTTGTTGGTTACCTAAATAAATAAATAAATATCAACCAACATAGTACAAAAATTTAGTTATACATCCCTTTTACAAAAGATAAAATAATTCTTTGGGTATAATTTTGGGTTCCTAGTGGAGTCCCGCAGGGTTCATTGCTCGGCCCTTTGTTATTCATAGTCTATATTAACGACATTGACTCCTCCTTGCCGATGATATGAAAATGTATGCCTCGATATCGTCGCAAAAGGACATCATTGCACTCCAGAACGATCTGCATCGTTTAAAGGATTACTGTGATATTAATAAACTTGATCCCAATCCCACTAAATGCTCGGTTATTACGTATTCTCGGCAGCGCTCAGACATTGCTACATAGTAAACCCTAAATAATCAAATTTTACTTAGATCAAATTTCAGCCGTGATCTAGGGGTTCACCACGATTCCAAACTCAGTTTTGAAACACATGTTGATGCAATAGTCGCTAAGGCATCAAAATCACTGGGTTTCATAAAGCGGTTATCCAAGTGCTTCACTAAAGCTAAAAAAATAAAAATCCTATATTGTACTTTTGTTAGATGCCACTTGGAATATGCGTCTGAAATATGCAGCCATGGAAGCCATGTTACCACAAGTACATTATCCGTCTATAAAGCATCCAAAAAAGATTTATAAAATACTTATTTTACTACCAGAAAGTACCATATCAGTCCGAAAATTACTTTATCTTTTAAAAAATACCATATATTGCCTCTATTCATTCGCCGCGAAATTAGTGACTGCGTTTGTTTGTTGAAAATTTTCAACAACAGTTTAAACGGCCAGATATTTTATCCAAATTTTATTTTTAATACCCCTAGAAAGTCAAAAAGATATAATCCACGTTTGCAGGTGCCATCAGCCTTTACAAATTATAGACAGAATTCGTATATTGTGCGGGCAAGCAGCAATTTTAATGAGTTGTGTAAGCAGCATGATATTGATCCATTTCTAAATAGTATGCTCTCAATCAGGAAGTGCTTAAGCCGAAACTTTTTCAACCAGTTCAATGCAAAGTAAAGGTTGTTATGTAGTGTGAGCAATATGTTAGTGATTATTATATAAATTATTGATTAACCGTGTTTGGCGATCTATTGATATAGACGTCACCTGAAGTGTCCATAGATATTAAGTAATATCCAATATTTTGTAAGAGAAGGCTTTTAATTGGCTGACTGTACAATTTACTGCTCTGGTTCATAATATGTTTTCCATTTTATGTAAATATTTAAATAAATAATGGCGGTCTTCTACCAGAGATCTACCAGACACAATCCGAATGGACTGAAAGAACTAGAAATAAAATATAGAAAATTGAAATACAAACTACAGACCTCCAAACCTTTTTTATGCCATTAATGATCAAAATATAATGTTTCACGCTAGAAATATCTGCAAATATTTAACGAGGCCTCAAAGAAAATTTTAAAACTGTTAAATTGGAACCATTATGTCAAATCATTTTGCACAATAATATTGTGTTACGTTGTTAAATTGATGGCAGTTTTTAATATTATGTTACCTTTGGCATTATAATGTTGAAAACTTACCTTCTTATGACGTGAAATGTAGGAATTGGATTCATTTGACAATTGTGACAAAAATATCACCCACCTGGGTAGTTCTTCAAAAAGTATTTTCCGCGTAACTTTTGTGGGGAATTTTATTTTAGAGTGTTCTTCAATTAAATGGACCCACATTTAAGACGCTGTAAAAATAATAAGTAAATTTTTTCTCATATATGTAAATCAGTGCATAAACTACAGAGATATTCTATTTTGAAATTTTGTTGCACACAAAAGTTACGAAAGACGTTGGGATTTTTAAGCAAGAGTGATAAAATTGGCAAAACAGTCCAGTTCTGGCTGGGGTAAACTGTTAAATTGACTACAAGAAAGCATACAAACAGAAGCACATTCTAAGAGTCGTTAAAAGAAAAAAATTAAACACATACAGGCATATATATACTTATACAAATACATAACAACTTTTTTTTTAGCTTCGCGACAATCGAGTAAATGCATCTGCGGCGTCACAAAAAGTTACGAAATTTTCAGGTTTTTGACAATTACGATTGAAGTTATAGGTAAATTAACGAACAAAATACTTGGGCATAATCTCGAAGATCTATCTTATTCCTTAATTTAAAATGATTTGGAAAATTATAAACATTGTCCTTCAAAATATGCGCATGAAAGTTTCTAGACCAAGGCTACTTGAAAATATTTAAAGATTATCTTATCCCGTATTTGTTTGGCTTAGAAATATTATAAATAATTTTAGATGTTCAATGTTGAAATTATACACGTATTTAGATAAAGAGTAATCTGTATTTGGTCTTAAGACTGAATGTTTGATAGGTTAGGAATAAAGACCGTGTGACCCAGTTTAGAGGAACCTCGAAGAACAGAAGAGAGAATGCTAAAAATCAATCTGCCTAGCGTTTTTCATAACTATGTTGGGGTCGGGTCTAGTCTACACAGATGCAGCTGAGTACAAGTATTATATATGCAGTGAAAGCCTATATGTATAACTGCCACAGCCCGGTAACTGGGTAACAAGATAGCCCTTAGCAAGATTGCTGCCTGATTTTATTACAAGCTTTTATTTAACTTGCAATGTATGTATGTAAGTGTGTTCTTAAATCTTGGAACTGAATTTTTAAGCAGTTATCCTCCACCGATTAAAATGAAATTTTGCATACACGTTTAATTTGGATGACTTATTATGATAAGCTAAGTGACGTCATTCTAAATCCAATATGGCGGACGACCCAAGATGGCGGATTAGTTATTTTTTGTGCACTGCCATGATGTGGGTATCAAACGAAAGATTTTGTGAGAAGGATACGAAAAAAGCATGTTTAAATATCGTAACGACTGTCAGAATCCTTTTTAAATGACAGCTGGGACTAAAGGCTTAACATGTTTTCCGAGGCAAGGAGGAGATGGTCACCCACCAATGGACCGACCTCAGCAAGCTTTAATCTTGAAGATAAACCCGTGTGGCTGTTATTATTATTACTAAACCACAAGCCAAAAACCCAAACCATACATAAATAATTATGTAAACACTCGGTCAAAAACAGTACTATGTGCTCTGTACACAAAGTTACCAGTGTACTGTACCAAAACTGTTAGTAATAACACGGTGAACAAAAGCGAGCGTTCAACTTGTGAGCGAGGACGTTATTGTTTGCTTCGAGTTCTGTGTGCGGCTGTGCGCTCGCAAGTCAGCTTAGTTGGGTGTACAACCTACCGTTAATAAGAGGAATGAGTGCACAAGTGCAAGTTTTACAGGATGACTCATTCATTGGCAATATTTCTAGGGGTGACAATAGGCCTAGGTACTCATGAAAAGTTATTTTTTTGTAAAAAAATGTTTATCCTATATTATTAAACAAGCAATATTTGTATGTATCTATGTATATGTTACGTTCTCGAAAACGGCTCTAACAATTTCAATAAACTTTGCAATAGAGGTTCGGCAGCGATAAATCAGATCTACCTAGGTCTCATAACTGGGAAAATTCATTTCCCGTATTTTCACGCAAAAAGAAACAGTCCATGCAATGTGGTTCGTAATTTCGCCGCTGCAGCGTCCGATAAAGATGGTGGTTCACTACGCCTAAGGTTACAGATTCGATTTCCAGCTATGGATAGGTTTTGTAAGGCTTTTCGATTTTTAAATGTCATCAAATGTTTGGATAAATATTGTTTTCTCTATTTTCACCCGAGCAGAACTCGGTCTCTGAGGTACTGTTACCTTAAAACTTCATCATCAGCCTATAGCAGGCCAACTTAATGTTGCATTTATTTATTTATTAGCAGACCAAGGCGTAGATGGCGGTACGAGCTGCAGCCTAATTGCCTAAGTGAATTTAGCAAAGCGAAGAATTTAACCTCATCAATTGACCAATCGGATAGTAGGATAGTAGTCCTACTATACTTTTTTTTATTTTATTTTTGGGTCGGAAATCATCCAATGACGTCTCCCACTCTGGGTGAAGCGAGAGGGCGTGTCAGACTTTTACTGACTAAAACCAACCCGTGTTCCTTCAGTTGCTTGTGCCAGGGCCGCGGTAACTCTCTTTCAAATTTATCCGCGACCCCGTCAAGTTTGCTGACATGTCTTTGAGGCGCGCGTGGAACACTACGCGCCGTCGACTCGGGCCTGGTCCTTATCGGACGACGAGCTACCCATTACTCGCCGTCCGCTAGCCCACGCCTACGGTGGCCGGGAATCGGCTTGCGACTCCCGACGCCCGGGGCGTCTCCTGCGGTGGCTAGGGGCGTGAGGTCGTCTCCGTTGTGTCTCCCTCACGCGTTCCGCCTCCTCCTTCGCAAGCATTACTGCTTCACTGAAGGAGGTGACAGCTTCCCATGCCCTCTCGCTCCGTAACATGGCCTGAACCAGGGCCGGACGCGAGAGGTCGTCACCGCTGATCGCCTCAACGAGGACACGGTGCTCCGCCCAAGTGGGGCAGACCTCCACCGTATGATCCACCGTGTCCTCCAGGCGATCCACACAATGGTGACACCCGGGCGTTTCCTCCCGCCTTATCCTGAACAGGAACCTCCCGAAGCAGCCGTGTCCGGTGAGGACCTGCGTCAGGCGGAAGGTGAGGACGCCGTGGCGCCTCTCAAGCCACTCCTCAAAGAGGGGCCTTATCGCCGCAATTGTGGCGTGCCCAGCACTGGGTTGCGACAGTTGCACTCTCCATGTCGCCATGAGATCCTGCCGGAGCTCTGTCCGCCGAGCCACGATTTGTCGCGGCAACGGAGTTTCGCCCCGGCGTTTCGCCTCCTCGCGCCACTCCCAAATGTGCGCGAGGACTTTTGCCTCCAGATCCCATGGCGGCAATCCGACAAGGAGGCTCGCCGCCTCACCGGAGACCGTGCGGTCCGGGGATACCGCACGGTCTCAGGTGAGGCCAGCCGGATGGCCATGACCCTTTGGGACGCGTTCAACCAGCGGGCTGGTCGCCGCCTTAAGGAACGCGCCCACACTGGTGCGCCATAAAGGGCCATAGACCGCACGACCGCCGCGTAGAGCCTCCGGCAGGAGGCGTTTGGACCCCCTAGATTGGGCAGGAGCCGCTTGAAGTCCTACTATCCTAGTAGATCTTATTGGACAGTAAGAGCACTGCCCGAGTTATTTCTTGATCTCTCTACAAGATAAGATAAGGTAATTTAAGTATATAAACCTCTTGAATGTGTGGTCGCAAGCATCATAGCATAAAACCACAACGCGTCTTTCATCTCGCACGTGATTGGCCGATTGATGGGATCAAAGCCTTCGCCTTGCCTTTATAAATGAATGGTGTAGTGATGTTTACTCAATCAAATGTAGCTTAACCATGAAGATCGCCTCGTGCCGGTGATATAACTTAACCATGATATTCTGGGATGTATAGTAACACAAATATAACGACGTTGAACTTAATTCAAACCGAGACGTTTACTAAGTAATCACAATGGTCCGCTTCAGCAAATCAATAATTTGCCGAGCCATTGTTTGAACCGAACCAGTCAATTAGTTTTAAGATAACAAGCTGCCGATATCACGATTACTTAGGCACAGCTTTATATCCGTAGTTAACTCAACAATGGTTAAATATGGTAACCAAACTAAGCTAACTAATAACTAACCTCTTGGTTAAGTAATATGGTTTAAAATTTCGGTAAAATGCATTTTGTCATCAATTGTTAGCCTCACGAATGGTCAAATAAATTGGACCGTAATTAAGCATATGCATTACATATTTGACTATACGTATATAGGGTGGCGTGGTTATCACCCGAATCAATTTTTATTTAGTGTCTTAATTTTTGTTTCCATCTATTGAGTAAATTATATCAGCTAAGTGGCATTTCACATCACTCTTGTCATAACTGCCGGTGGATCTTTGAGGGCTTCAAGATTTGAGGCTTGTTGACATAGACTCGTAACTTAAAAAAACCTTTCAAAAAGAAATCTGGAACAGTTTAATCGGTGATCTTTCCGGGCTTTGCAAGTCCGGGTAATGCAACCATCAGAATTTCGGTTGTGGCTCGCGCAGTACGCGCCGTTGCTCTATCCTGTTGGAACCACACGTTCTCCAGTCCCAATTCATCCTTATAAGGAAGAAGAAAGTCTTTGAGCATGGCTCTGAAGACCTCACCGACCGCAGTAGTCGTTTGGCAGCCCATGATGCCTTCAGCGTAAACGACACTCCATGCAGTAATTTTGAGCGAGTGTAATGACTCTTCGTGGGTTATACGCGGATTTTCAGTGCCCCTTGTGCTAATTTTCACATATCCACAGAGAAGGAAATGAGCCTGCTTGCTCATGATGATTTCGGTGAAAAGTTATTTTCCTCGTGGTCGATTTAAGATGGCTTGATGTAGGTTTCACGCGCTTGGAGATCACCGGCTATATTTTGTATCTGTTTACTTCACAAATTTCGGAGCAGAATAAATATTTGCCGCCATTTACAAAAACCATATCATCTTCCAATAGGGTGATGAGTTTTGCGCCAACCTGTACGCATAGCCATAAACCGGGTACAAATCTAGATTCCCGAGAATTCCAGATGGAAAGACCAATATCACTTTGCCCCGACTTGGGAATCAAACTCAGTAGCCAGCTCAGTAGTAGCGCTTGCGATCACGCGACCAACGAGGTGATGGAGTACCTCTCTTTGATAATATATTGAGCCCAAAATTGTCCGAATTAATGTGACGGGCACCTGTCAATGTCGACCAGATTGTGGTTGGCAGATAATACAATACCCTGGAGTTCTCAGTAGCTAGATATTTTATTACATTTTACTTTAGTTAGTTGTTACTCTAAGTTTGTGCTTATTTATTTATTTTCTTTCTTTTCTCTTACTTGTTTCGTGGTCCCTTCAAAAATCTTTAAAAATGTACTCTTGCTGGTCACATTTTCATAGATATTTCCTACTTACTTTAGTGGGATGGAATCATGTAGGTACATGATTTTCTTGAGATAAGACAAAACTGATTTATGTCATATCTTTAGAAATTAGCACTTTACAGGCTGGTGACAAATAAAGTTCATATTTTTAGTATTAAAGCTACCAACATAGGCCGAAGAATGCCGTGAATGCCCCAAACTTAAGTGGCAGTAGGCAGAGCACATTGTTCGCAGAACAGATGGTCGATGGGGTCGAAAAGTACTGGAGTGGCGATCGCGTACCGGAAGGCGCAGCGATGGAAGCCTTCCCACCAGGTGGATTGGTGACTTGGTGAAGGCCGCCGGAATCCGCTAGATGCGAGACGCATATAACTGATCGATGTGGCAACGCTTGGGGAAGACCTATATCCAGCAGTGGCTGAAATGATGATGAGGACTTATTAAATCGCACTTTAGCTGTTTAAATAGACTAGATTCATTGATCAATTCCTCCATGCGCAGGACTTATTGGAGCTCTTACCTTAAGCCTCGTCTGTAACTTCCAGTCGTCAACGGCTTCAACGACTAATTGGCAGCTAACCACTGAAGCGACTATATATAAATTATACGGGTATTTAGTGTATCCAGAAGAAGAAATAGGTATTTTGTGTGTTTGCCTATGTTTGCAATATTTGTAAGTATGTGAGAACCATGTTCCTATTTATCAAATTAATGAATTTACCTGTTAATGCTTTTGATACTTTATAACTGTACGTAGAATAGTGTGTAGTGCTTTTCTGGGTGCATGGTCCTCACATATGAATTTATTCATGTATATAAGTATGTAAATATTATATGGTCGTGTAACGGTAGAATCAACTTTTATTACTTGCAAATTTTAATTTTTGTTTGACGTTCCTAAGTGCCGCTTATTGGCCTAGTTGAATAAATTTATTTGACAATAAAGACAAAAAAAATGATTGTTCATTAACATTAGCTTTGTACCAAAACGCTACAAAGTGATCCAAGAAATGTAGGTAATAGCGTTACGTATCAAGGATATAAGAAATAGCGTCGGTATCAAAGAGAAAATTATTAGTTTAACATGAGCTCCATGTTAAGTTTTAGTGAAAGTTATTCTCATAATAAATAACATGAACCAAAGAGACGTTACTTGGAAATGGAATCTTGTTGCTACATAACAGTACTGAGCGATCTAATCGTCACGATATATCAGCGTATTTCATATCACTCCTAGTCCCTAGAATAGGGGTCCTAGTCTTGGTCCTAGTAGGGACTAGGAGTGATATGAAAAAAACTGAGCGATTTAATATAATATGCAAAGATCATCATTAGGTATACAAAAAGAGAAGTCAACTGCGTAAATTGCTAGACGTGTAAATATTTGAATACACAACACCCCTTAAGAAATGAAGGGACCTACTTCAATATAAAAATACAGGTGTCTTTTTAAAAGGACAACCACAATGGAGCTTCACCAACGACTTTCCAACTCATCAGCTCAAAGTATGTTACTTCGAATAATGCTGTCAAGCCCTCAAAGCTGCCACCATTCGGGAAAAGTTCACGAACGAAGACATTTAATAACTGGGTCGGAACATTCGACCTCGGGAAGTTGAAAAGGCGATACCGCTGCTAGCCCGAGATCCCACTGCGAAAATGTGTATGCCATAATAAGTCTGCATGTAACTTTGTTATTGATTATACTTTATTTCCATTAATGATACTTGATAGTAGAATAGATTTATGAAGGATTACCTAGAAATATCTAGCTACAATTACTTTAATTAAATAAATTAAACATGTTTGATCGTTAACCCCCAATATATTTTCAAGTGAATTCAACCACATTTGAAAGAAAGTCGTGTAGAAAATAGGAAAAATAAGGTTGCCAGCTCTCACCATCATTATCTTCAGCCTTACAATGTTCCCACTGCTGGGATACAGGCATTCCCTGTCTTTGTGAGGGAATGGGCCATAACCCACCACGCGGGCCCAGTGCAGGTTGGTGTGATGTTTTCCTTCACCGTTTTGAGAGCAGTGGTGAAGAAATAATTTACACAAAGTAAAGTCCCTGCCTTGGCTCGAACCCACGACCCACAACTTGTAAGTCGCGGCCGATACCACTGGGCCACCACTGCTCTAGAAACTCTGCAGAAACTATAAAACGCCTGAACAAAAATCATGTTTTACCAAAAACAGAATATCTGCAGATTTTTGCAGTGGGATCTCGGGTTATGCGCCCGCTGCTCCTTATGGCCCGATTTAGGGACATTTTGTGTACAAAAAAGATTATTTGTTGTCACGATGCGAGAGAACGGCTTTGTGCAAACATCCCGACATACCGACACTCGAGTATTTGCATATTAATATGATATTATATTATTAAACGGCACAGGACGGGGCTGACAGGTTATTATGTTGACGCCTGGTTTGGGTCGTCACAACATTAATTAAAGTGTCCTGGGTTTGGGAAGAGGATTTGAAAAATACTTCAAAGAAGATATAATATCACGCCTATATCCCGAAAAGGTTAGGTAGAGTGCACCACTACAGTATTCTCATATTTAACCAGTTATGTTTAAGTTCCTTGTAATAGAGAACGAGCCTATTACCATCACAAATCCAAATTCCGGGCTGGTACTAATAAATTCCAGGTGGAAAAACCCAATAGCACTTTGCCCGACTGGGAATCGAACCTAGGACCTCAAAGTCAGACGTAGCGCTAGTTATCACTACACCAATGAGGCAATCTTCGAGACTTCAACAACTTGTTTTTGTTTAAAAAATCTTTATAAAGATTTGTTTCTGTTTTAATTGGAATCGAATGTCTATGAAAAATTTAGTATTTCAAGTTCTTTTTTCTTTTTCGTGTGAGGATGTGTCCGCCTCTGGTGTCTGAGTTAATTAATCCGCCTCTGGGAACCCCACAGTCCTCTGACTTGACTACTTCAGACAATAACTCTTTCCTCACGATGTTTGTGATGTTCAAGATAAACTTAGAAAGTACATATGAATTTGAAAAAGGTCACAATGTATGAAAGAGTCAGATTTGAACTCACGAGCTCAAGCACGAGAGGCAAGGTCTTAGCCACCGGGCCACCACGACATATATTTCGAGATAAGATCGTGTCAAATCTTTAATGATAAATGCCCGATTCTCTGGCAAAAGTAGTGTTTGACAAAAACTATCTGACTGATAAGACCGGTTTCTGTAATTCTACTTGGAGTTAGGAAAAAAGCAAGCGAACTGAGTTCCCGTCATCTCCTTCGAACCTCTCCGTCCCATCTTTGTTAGTTTGTTACGCCTTGACTCCTAAATCGCAGAACCGATTTGATGAATTTTGGTACAGAGATAGATGGGACCCTAAAATTGCCTAGAAGCTAGACTTCTTTCTGCATAAAAGGCAGAGAAATAGGGGCATACAATGCTAAAACTTCTTATTATCTGTCGTCCGATTCGCTTACTTACAAAGTACCAGGAGACAAGAAACATTCAGTAAAAAAAAAAACCAGATTGGAATCACGAGTGGTAAAAACTCACAAACTACCAGGAGACTAGAATTACGAATAATGTTTTCTTTTAATCTTTTTAATAACCAGAATTGATTACCAAAAGTTTTATATGAACGAGTGCGAAGCCGCAGGCAAATGTAAATTTTTAAATAAATGAATAATGGTTACAATAAATAACTATAGAATCATCCGCTAGATGGCGCTGTACACTATCACTAATTACGAAGTGTCAGCCGGACAATGATAAGAGAGATGTATTACATGAATACAGATCGGCAGGCGGCCGAGTTAATATTCATGCATATTTGAATAATTGGAGAATTTAACCGGGATTGGATTCACACAATTATTGTTTGCATTAATTTAGTTTTAGCTTCCCGCGGCTTTGCCCGCAAACCGCATTTTTTTTTAGAAAGTTCTATGTATCCTATGTTTAGCCAGGTTATAAAGTATCTCCGACATCAAGCGGCCACTACTGCAACTGCAGCGAGGTCATGGCACAGCATACCATTGAGCTGTTCTCAGCCTGGTTGGAGCAGAAACGCTCTAATTGCCGAAGTGGAGAGGATCTATGGTTGGAAGTGCAAGCTCATGAATGGCAAGAAGTGGCTGCCTTAGCTCGAGAGGTGATGGCAACGAAAGAGGCTTCAGAAATGGAGAGGAATATGTCCTCCACTATGCAACTACGGGACACTAAAATAAAAAAGTTATTTTTTTTTATAAAAAACCCGAGACTGCTTCAGAAGCGAACTAAAGGGAATACAGCCAGCTCGCGAATATGGGTTTGTGATTTTTAAATTAACTTTTTTTGCTTACAAATTTTAATAAGCTTTTTTTTATTACTTTTAAACATATAACCACTTCTTAAATCCCTTCATTTTGATACCCCAGTCAATGGGTTTGGAAAAAAAAAATTGAGAACCACACAATATAGCGTCCAAAACCCTCCATGTTTGTGAATAAGGAATATTATATACCTAAAAACATACAAGATACGTGGGACACTCAGAAAGTTTTGCGAAACTAAAAAAAATTGTTCTATACGTACATATATTTTTATTAAATCTTTTCAAAGTACTTTCCACCAGCCTCTATACAAAGATTCATGCGCCTAAACCAGTTTTCAAAACACTTTTTCCAGTCCGCCGCAGACACCTCGTTTACAGCCTGCTCGAACGCAGCCAGCGCATCTTCCGGCGACGAAAATTGTATCCCTTTGAGCTGATTTTTTATTTTTGGGAATAAAAAGAAGTCACACGGTGCTAGATCAGGGCTGTAAGGAGGGTGACCCAGGAGTTTGACTGGCGTGCTGTCCAGGAAGTCCCTCGTTTTGAGTGCGGTGTGCGCAGGTGCATTGTCGTGGTGGAGCAGTAGCCCGCGGAGCCCTGTGTTTGGTCGCTTGTTGCTTATAACAGAGAAAACTTCTGGCAAACATTTGGTAGTATACCATTCGGCATTAATGCTTCTTTGATCCCGTAAGGGAATTGATACCAAGTGGCCAGTCAAATTAAAAAAGCTAGCGATCAAAATCTTACCCCCGCTTCTAGATCGCTTCACTTTGGTAGGCGTTGGCTCATTTTGAAACACCCAAACAGTCGACTGGCGCTTGGTTTCTGGGTCGTATTGATAAATCCAGGACTCATCACCTGTAACGATGTCGTAAACACGCCGAGACGAGCCTGCTTCAAATTTGTTAAGCATATCACGGCACCATTCCACCCGGGCCTGCTTCTGAGCATCGGTGAGGTTGTGCGGCACCCAGCGTGATACTATCCTCCTCACGCGAAGATGGCTGTGTAGAATCTCGTGAACGCTTCCCGATCCAATCTTCAATATGTGTTGAATCTCCTGATATGTAATTCGCCTATTGTCTTGGATTAAATTTTTCACTGCTAGCACGTTTTCTTCGGTAACAGCCGTCAAAGGGCGACCGCTTCTTTCGTCATCCCCCAAAGTTGGTCGACCGCGCTTGAATTCGTTATACCAACGATACACGGTTGCCTTGGAAGGGCCTTCATCCATGAATGCCATTTGAAGTCTATCGTACGATTCATCCGGTTTCAGGCGACACTTGAAATCGTATAAAATCATAGCTCTAAAATGTTCCCGGCGCAGATCCATATTTCAGTGAGACACAATACTTTGAATTAACTCGCAAAAAATGTGGAGGGAAATTTTGAAATTGGAACTTACTTATTTTTACTTATAAATAATCATATTTTCGAAAAACATTATAACTGGCCAGTCTCCCATATATAAAAACTTTTTTTCGCAATACTTTCTGAGGGGCCTGGTATGTGCGAAAAACATAACCCTCTCCATGTAGTCGGGTAAAAAGATGAATTATTCTAGGCTCATGAAAATTTGTTTCTAATATCCGTTACGAGTACATTCACTTGCTAGAGTGTCGAATATTTATTACATACACGTGTATATATTGTACTGACCTACTTATTGTCAAGGTATTATTTTTTTCTTTTTCAATATTGCGACGGTTCCACATAACAATATATTATTGGAGAGCTGTTATTGAATTAGTATTTTATTACTTTTTACGTTATTGGTCTAGCTACGTTTATCAAAGAAGACAGGGTGCTACAATCTGCTCTGAGGTGACATTTGGACAAGTGACCTTTTATTATCCGAAGCGTGACGATAGCGATAAGAACAAATAAAATTAAAAAACTCTTGACACATTTTTATTTCATGATTTATAAACTACTTAACTTATTTAATAAATTCACGCTTCGATCGACAATATATCGAAAACGTAATTAGGACAGGTTTATATTATGCAAAAATACCCCGATTCAAACAGTAAATCGCTCATAACTTTTGAACGGCTGAACTGATTTTCATCAAACATAGTTAAAATCACTCTCGATAAAGTCACAATTCAAACAAAAAAAATCTAAATCAATCGGTTCATCCGTTTAGGAGCTATGATGCCACAGACAGATACACAAATACACAGGTCAAACTTATAATACCCCTAATTTTCCGTCAGGGGTTAAAAAAGTCGAAAGTGTATGGGATTGAACGCTTTCAAAAAGTCACGTGATCAATCCCTTGCGTTTTGGCATTTCGAATTTTCGAACCTCGCCATCGCTAACGTCGAGTGGCACTTGTCTAGAACCTGTGAGACTTCAACGCTGATCATCGTCATCGTCACGCAAATATCCATATTTTGATGGTATTCGTCGAGTCGTTCAACTCCTCCACTCATATAGTTATAAATAATCTGAATTGAGCAACACTATTGCTTGCATTGTCTGGATAGGTCAACTCGACTCTGTGTGGTGCTTTCCTGAGTAGTCCACCTCAGACATTGACCTACTTGGTTTTCGAAGGATTTGACCATTCAATTAATTTTATGGGCTTCAAAAGAGATTTTGTCAACCGAGTCTGTTTCAGCGTTTCTTCTCAGAGTAGTCAGTAAAGAAAACACCGGACTCATATTAAGCCTAAGATCCTACCGCTAAAATCTGACGGAATTTTCTTTTCGATAAAATTCTATTTTCAGAAATGCTACTTGATAGTAGAATATATTGCTCCAGGGTTGCCTGGCAATATCTAATACTCCCTGTCTAATATTGATCCTTGTTACAACAATATTGAGGGCTACAACAACTATGTCACTTGTCTAGTGTCTAAGGTCAAAAGACATACAAGTCATGTGCGTGAAGTTAGTAATTTTGTAAAGATAACATCGCATATTTTATTTAAATTAAACCTGCCAAAGATCACAGCGGGTCAGTGAAACTATCAAACTGAAACTTCTATTAAAATATCACTAGAGAAACAATAGGGGTTCTCGTTTACTCGATATTTCGTAAACAATCGATTGTGTCGAGAATTCTATTAACCCGACGCTTTTGTTCCCTGCTCGGCGGAGCGCGACGGGGTAAGTGAAAAACTGGGCTTCAAATAACCAAGACTGTCGGCATTTTGTTTTTAATACTAGTACTTCAGGCTTTTAAAGGTTTTCATCTTTTTTTTGTCTGTTAAAATGGGTTCCGCATAACATCACGCTAGAATATTAGGTACCTAACTATAGTATTAGGAACTATATTTTTAATACGTGCTTGTATCTACATTATTTCATGTACATGCGTGTATGGTTGCGCATTCGCCAGAGAAGAAGCTATTCTCTCTACTCAATTAACCCTCGCCTCCGTCCTATCTGTGGCTTTCAATATTTAAGTTCTTCACGCGCTCGCAATTCGCGTTCTTCCAATAATCTCCTGTTACTCTGTCCTTCTCATTCTACTGATTTTGTTCACTCTTCGTTTCATATCCAGTCCATTTTCAAAGCTGTGAAGAATATCTAAAAAGAACTGTAGCTGAAGTTATCCATGTCTCTGATTACTTTAAACTTAAGTCTATAGAAACTTTCAAACATTTATAAAGGCTTTCTGGAGATAACCTACGGCTGAATCTATAGACAGAGGATTGACTTTACCCTACTTACGAAAGTTTTGCCTTTACAGCTGACCGACTCGCCTTTGGGCGATGTTGGCGGGTTGGACGACGTGAATTTTGAGACTCAACGCAGGAGAAAATAAGGATAATATTTCGGAAATCTAAATTTGTGTTTCTTTGCTTTAATGAATATAACCATAAAATCATCATCATCATCTGCCTAACCTTTTCCCAACTATGTTGAGGTCGGCTGCCAGTCTAACCAGATTCAGCTGAGTACCAGTGGTTTACATGGAGCGACTGCCTATCTGACCTCGACAACCCAGTAACTGGGTAACAGCGGTACCCCTTGGCTAGGATCTCAAGCTTCTGACTACTCGTAACGACTATCAAAAATCTTCAAATGACAGCCGGGACCAACGGCTTAACGTACTTTCCGAGGCACGGATGAAACTTGGTATGTTGAAATGGTCACCCATCCACGGACCGACCTCGTCAAGCGTTGCTTAACCTTGAAGGTCGACTCGTACGGCTGTTGTTATTTAGCCACGAGCTCCTCCGTAATAATATAATTTAAATAACCGTAAAATCCGTTTCATGTTATAATCGAATCTGTTGACTTGGGCTGTTTGTTCAGCATTGAAAATAAAACGGGTTCCTCCGTATTATAAAGAATAAATGAGATAAGCAGTAACAATATTTACCTTTGTAATTACTTTGAATACACAATCAAGTTGTCAACGAGGCGTTAATGGAGAAATAACAGTTTAAACGTTGTTGATGTTATTTTGATGGACGAGAGTTACTGATTTGTAGAGCCAGCAGATTTGATATTTGTGTAGGTAATTTATTTTGTGTTTACGCTACAGTACTCTCATTGAAAAGTAGCGGTGCGGAGAGTGTTTCTACTTTCTAGTCATGTCCTCCAACTTGACTCCACCTCAAATCATCAAATTGACAAATAATGTTATTTATTGACATTAATAATTGAGGGCTTTTGCCGTTGTCATGGCGACTAAGTCAAGTGGAGGTTCTTCAAACTAAGTTGTAACATAGGCCTTAGGGTCTGTTTCTGAATTGACAATTTGGAGTTAAGTGCGTGCTGACTCCTACTTTAAAGCCAAAGTTTGATATAAATCGGGGGTCAGATATAACCTGAAGGTCTTTAGGTCAACAGTGAATACTACTAGGTAAGCGTGCTTCACCGTTGACCACATTATCGCTTACCATCAGGTGAGATACTGCTCAAACGCGAGCCTATCTATTTATAAATGTCATGGCTAAGTCTTAAGTCCCATGAGGCACCCAAGGTGAAAGTTATAGACCACCTAATAGAAAAAAATACGCGTTTTTTTTTCTTTTCCCAATAGAACGTTATACCGGGATGTAACCTATGTGCTATTCTAGAGTATAATCTATGCAGATCCGTTTAGCCGTTCTGGTGTGATTGATTATCAAACATACATCCATCCAACCAAACTTTCACGTTTATAATATTTGTTACTAGCTTCTGCCAGCAGCTTCGCCCGCGTGAAAATCGAAAATTTTCCCGAGGGAACATATTCCTATAATCTATCTCTGTGCCAAATTTCATCTGACCCGTTCAGCTGTTCTAGCGTGATAGTGTAACAAACAAACATCCACACACACATCCATCCAAATTTTCACATTTATAATATTAGTATGATTATAGATATACGTAGATTATCACACTAATAATCTAAAGGCGAAAGTTTGTCAGAGTGTGTGTGTGTGTGTTTGTATGTTTGTTACTTCTTCACGCTTAAACGGCTGGATGGATCTGGATGAAATTTGGCACAGAGATAGATCATAGTCAAGAATAGCACAAAAGATACTTGTTATCCTGGGAACATATTCCCTCGGGATAATTTTTGACTTTCACGCCGGCGAATCAGCTGGCCGAAGCTCGTAGACTATAAACCAGACATAAATCTAGTTTGGCTGATAACTTAACATAACATCACGGCAGGTTTCTCCGAAGGGTGAAGCAGAGATGCAACTATAGTACGCCCACATATCACCAGTTATGTTTAAGTCCCATGTAAAAGAGTCTATTGCCATCAACCGGACACAAGTCCTTTGCCCGACTTGGGCATTGAATCCTGGACCTCATGCTCTGTAGTAGCGCTTGCGACCACTACAACAACAGCTGATGGGTGCTGAGGAATAAGAGAAGTTCCTAATACTCCAGGACCTGATCCCACCGGCCCCCTTCTACCATCGGACATCTAAACGCACGGCAAGTTACCATCCTTGTTGCCATTCCACCAAACCGCATCAAGTGCTTCCAAACATCCTTCATAATGCGCACAGCAAAAGAGTGGAACTCACTACCTGCGTCTGTGTTTCCGAACGCATTCAACCCGAATCTCTTCAAAGTTAGAATGAACAGGGAGCCTGGGTAAGCTCATTCCATCGTCGACTTGTTCTCTGTCACCCTGACCTAGACTAGAGTCAAGAGCAAACCCATCTCAAATAAATAAAACATCGTAAAATCTATCTCAAATCTCAACAACATTAATTATGAAATCCAGATAGCTTGATTCACGAACAGTTAGTGCTAAAAC
Organism: Orthosia gothica; assembly: GCA_949775005.1. NCBI lineage: Eukaryota > Metazoa > Arthropoda > Insecta > Lepidoptera > Noctuidae > Orthosia > Orthosia gothica. Next base: position 1,994,273 of record OX459037.1, read on the forward strand.
ACATATATTAATACAGCACAAAGTTCCATGAAATTCATTTGAACTTGCAACACAACTATTGAATCGAGTTTAGTCGTAAATTGGACAAAGGAATGAAGATTCCAACAGGCGTGAGCCCCATGGGGACTATAAAGTTAAACGTACAGAAGGCACACTTCCACAAATCACTGTCGCCTTTCTCGGCTGTTTATATTGTTAATACAGTTTTATGCGGTGTAACCAGTACTGTGTTACAGCACTTTCACCGGAAGTATGTTTTGTATGGTAGTTGTTAATTGTAGTACTGCTGCCTGAAAAGGCCATAAAAATCACATCACAGCAAAAAAAGGCCCGTCAAAGGGCCTAAATCTGTTGTTTTTCATAATTCTCGTAAAGTTTTGTGATGGGACAAGTTTATTCCTTATTCAATTGTGCACAAAAAAGGCCATCATAATATTCACTACCGTTCATTAGTTTTCGAGATGAGGCATTTTTTTTACTATGTCTATGCCTATGGCAATTTAGGCTAGTTGAATTATGTTTTTAAGCTTAAGAGAGCCGTTTAACATTGAAATTGAAGTTTTCTGTTTTCATATTTTGACAACAATATTGTCAGTTTTGGATAGGTACTTAAAATACGGAAAAAGTGAAAGTTAATGGTACTGAAATATACCCCATCGCAGTGTTTTTCACTGACAAAACAAAACAGTAAATGTGTCAAACAATGCCTTTTGGGCAGAATGTATGGTTATTTCTTCATCTCACGATCTTATTTTAAATACCTGCATTCTGGAAAATAAATAATTAGATTTGATTGTGTTTGAACCAATTATTCTGTAATGGAGGTCTGCGCTATTATAATTATTTTTCCCGTAACGATTAAGTTAGATAAACAAAGGAGAATGAGTAAGCCTTCTGTAACATATATTTTCTTACCACATACCCCCTGCAGGTGCCCACGGATTGAACGCGTCAAAGTTTCCTCCGGGAAAGTTTATATATAATGACATTCTGACGCCCTTAGGGACCAATCAGACTGTTTCCCAAGCGATTCGGGCGAAACGGCGCGGACTTAATGTATTGACGCGTCTACGGCTTAATCTTTGACGAGTTCTGTCGAGAAACTGCCAATAGACAAGGATTAGGAAGTTGAGAATAAACGATAGTGAAACTTATAGGTCTTACAGGTGAGTATGTAAGTTCTTAGGTATTTTATTGCACAGCGTTTCTTTGGCGGGACCGATGAAATATTTTCAAACTGATGTGACTCATTTACCTACAACACTCATTCTGCATTCAGTCTCAAAATCTTTTTATTATACCATAACATGTATATAGGCATCATGTTTCCTTTGGGCTAGGATTACAGTAGTAAAGTCTTTGCATGTGCTCTCAAATTGTTTTAGATCAGCTAACGTTAACTTTGTATGGAAACGCCATTTATTTTGATGATCACACCATTCCGTTACTCTGCATAAAACTATACGAGAAAGAAAGAGCTTACATACAAAAGTCTCTCGAAATGTTGTTGACGTCAGCTTTTTGCCAAGGACGGGCACCGAGTGGAGCCCACAGAATATTATTTACTTGGGTATGGAAGAAAAATAGGAACCTCCACAATAAGGCGCCCAAAACCACCATGGCCGATGTTTCTGATGGTGTCAGTCAGAAAGAGTATTATTCCTGATTACTCCACTTTCCTGTGACGGAAAATTCAATGAAGATTTTAATACAAGGAGGATTCATTCTTAGATAAAATGCAAATAAATACTTACCGCTATCTTCGTCGATTTTAGTGTTGTGCAGACTTATTTAAAAAAAAATACTTATTCGCAGATTCTAAATTCAAATTCTCAATTGAAAATTTTAATAAGGCATCTACAATGTTTAAACTAATCATAATCTAAGGTTGAAAAGATTTTTTAAATAAGGCCCACAGTGTTCTGTTCTGGAACGTACCTGAAAATAGAAAAACAAAAGGAGTTTAAAAAAAAAATATACTCGTTTTACGTTAAGTTTTCTTTCATTGGTATAAACATCTCAACCCACTTCATATCTTGAGATATAAAAGAAAAGCAAGAATTTTTCAAGTTTCTTTACAAACTCTTAAAAAGGTTTTCTTATTTTAGGAAACTTAAATATTCTTAAACGTTAAGTGGGGCGAGACTGCTGAATGAGCTAGACGCCGACTAACGATGTTTTAAAAACGTCTCATTTAGAATTTTAATAAAGAACTATATTTTATCTGTGGTTTTACTTGGACGGAGCGCCTAAAATTTATGCTTTTGACTTTAAAAGTGTAAAGAAAGAGTAACCTTTTACAGCACTGAGAAGCGTAAAAGACGGCAAAGGTTTTGTTAAAATCTTTATTTTAACTAAACCTTTGCCGTCTTACTTTTCGCCGTTTTTCTTTGGTTTTGTTAAAATCTTTATTTTAACAAAACTTTTTTACAAACAAAACTTTGCCGTCTTGTTCATCTCATATTTTACTTATAAATGATAAAGTTTAAAGTTCAGACGTTGGACACTTCATCACGTATGAAAAGTATGTGTACCATACAAATAACCATTTATGTTTCAATCTCTCGCGGCATTCCATCTTCCTAACTCGTCGTGCTGTGCTGGCGCTGCCGTTGCGGCAACAGAGAACCTCAAGCGGTGAAAATATAATAACCTCATCGAAAGACATATTTTCGAGCCGATTTGGGTTGAAAGTCTTGTTCCGTGGGATTCGAGTATTCACGCTTTATTTTGAGAACTATCAAAACGCCTAGATGACACGGCGCGTGACCCAAGGGCTGAGTTTTACCGTGATCAGATCAGAGGATAAGCATTGCCATACAACGTGGCAAATTGTATTTGGCTTTTTTGATAATAAACTTTATTTATTTTATTAATTCTGCCAGTCTTTTGGGCACATTAATGGTGGACATATTTTAGAGTAGTCTTTGTTAGGTCTCTAGCGAAGAAGTTAATATACTCGTAGCTCATTGAATTTTAATTAAAGTTCTTTCTTTTTAGTGCCGTCATTGTAAAATACTACAACGAAATACTGCCTCAAGGATTAGATTCAAACCGATAACAGCATTTACATACCTTACAAAAAAAAACTATACAAATACTACTTATATTTTACAAAGTATAAATTAGACCCGACAGAACTGAATTCGTTTCAGTTTGGCTCGAATTTGCCAATTTGCCGGGTAAGTTATTCTTTTTCCTTTCCAGAAAACCTAAAATAGACTATTACGAACATTAAAACAAACAAAAAACGGTTCAGAGCGAGTCGGGTTACGACAGTATAGAGTTCTGTAGTAGATACCTGTCCCGAAAACCATGAACATGACATCCATGACTAAAATAAACTATAAAGGCGCTGAACATTGCTTTAATGAAAATATAAACTGGATGTAGGGCCAAACTTGACTTTGCCGTTTAAAAACTGATGTCCACTAACATCAACATAGGTGTTTACCAACAGCAATAAGTTCTTAATCGCATTTTTTGTTTAAAATCGCTATGTACAAACATCGCCCATTTTATTATATGTATATAGATAGATGTTTAGATAGATAACATTTATAGATTATTAACAGGATTAATAGGATGAAATATTAAAATTATGAGAAACTTTAATTTCGAATTAGCAGACATTGCATTGCTTCAATCTTTGGTGATGCTTCGTCAGCTAATAGTCGCCAGGGTTCATTAAAAGGGATTATTATTATCATTATTATCCTCTTGAACTCTAATTGATCATTGCCGTTGTGGCTCATAAGTTTTCTGTCTTCATCAGAATCCACGAACAGATCCAATTTGAGTCGTTGACTACACTACTTATTTTTAATACGTTGTATACCAGCGTAGAATACCAGCTCAGATTTTTTTTAAAAGGTTCCAAATAATTTCTAGAGCTGTCTTCGTCACAGTTAAACTCGCCCAAAACGATTTTGTTCCGTCCTTATCCTCAAGCCCTAATTGTATATACTGCTTGGTAACCCAGTATGAATGTGACGTCGTCAATTTTCCACACGAATAGTACCTTCCAGCTTAATCTATCAGGAGTATTTAATCATAGGACGTTGTCACCCTTTTCCTTTCTTCCAGGGCCTTTTTCGATCGGATCGTTTTTCAAAGCCATGTTGAATCGGTAATTGATTATCATTCATAATCTTTGTTGAAGATGTGTTGAAAAACGTTTAGGAAATGATTACGCAAAGTATTATTAGCGCAACTGAGCCACAGTTTATACGCAAAGGACACGTACGGTCAGTACGTAAGGGACGTTTCGTGGAGAAGCGCTGGTCACTGCAGTGTCAAAGTTGCCTTCAAAAACTTTATTGTACAATTCATCCGTATTGTTGCTGATGTCAAAACTAAAAATAACCCACGTGACGATCATAGAATGTCAATCCTTGAAGTTCGAGGGGCAGTGTAACATTTGACTTAGGGGTCAGACGTTTTAATTTCAATTCGACAGCGAGTTCTGAGATCTCCTGAGACTCAGCCTGCACTCCGTACACGACCGCCTTACCGCTATCGTGGAGAATGCGCGCGATGTCCTTAGCGCAGCTGCAGGTGATGCGTGCTGCCTCGGCGATGGTCACGATGAGAACGGAGTTGTCTTCGATATGTCTGCTGGTGTCGCAGTTATCGTCACTGTGGACAGGGATCCTGTTCGGTATCTTCCTGTCTAGGTCTGGGCCGCTGCTGACCAGTTGGTACTGATGGTTCACAATGTAGCAGTCTGTGAAGCCGCGAATGCCATCTTCACCCGTAATCTTACCCTCACCCCAGTAATCAACATGTTGAATCAGATCGTTGGAGGTTTTTTTTTTTACCAAGTTATTCTCTCCTAGGTAAGGCACCTCGGATTAAGGATACTGTTTGTTGACGTTTATCCAGTGCGAGTAGTTTGGTCGTTCTGCAGACTTCCAGACGGTAAAGGAACGCATTTTGAATTTTAAGTGCGATTATTTTATTTATTTATTATTATTTAATCAGTAGTAACACATACATTTTCTATATTTAAGTTGATGCCAACATAAACTCATTAGAGTTTTACCGTGCACCAAAAACATCGACTACATAATACAAACAAAAATAATAACCACTTAAGTAGGTACTTAGGTAAAAAGTAACAACAAAAAGCACAAAAGTTACAGTGGGTATATGCGAAATAATTATCTAATACTAAAAAGCGCACATCAGTGACCACTCCGGCCGGTGGCGAGTTTTTAAGTTGATACAGGTTGTTCCCAAAACAAAAACGAATGTTTTTATTAATTTTTAATTTTCAACTTTTTTGTGTTTTGATAGTTTTTTAGGTATTGTTTTTGGTTTTTTATTGCTTTAAACTTCTTAGTTATAATCAATTATATAATATATTTTTATTAGTGAATCTATGTTTATATCTTAAGTATTTATATTTTGTAAAAAATAATTCTTTAGTTTGTATTTTATGTTTTCCTGGGTTATTTTGTCCCTCAATGATGTGGGTAGTTTATTAATAAGGTAAGGTATTATATATTTTAATGATCTCTTGCCGTGTAAGTTTGTGTACTTTGGTAGTAACAGCTGAGCATTGATGACGCTACGAGTCCTAATTTCATTACTATTTACGTTTTTTGCTTTCTTTAGATTTTCATTAAAAAACTGTTCTTTTAACAGAGCAAATTTAGTTTGTTCATGTATAGGTATTATGTTACAGAATTTAAATAGTTTGTGATAATCATTTTTGTATTTGTTCTTAATGTTTTGCGGGACAATTGCTTTCAATATACGCAGTTGAATTGCGTAAATTTGATCAAGATGTGTCTTATAAGTCCTACCATAGCTCGACAGACCATAGGATATAGTTGATTCGACCAGGGCTTTGTAAAGCATTAATAGAGTTTGATATGGAATTTTGCATTTAATAATAGAGAATTTAGCTAGCATGCATCTCAATTTATCACAAACGCCGTTAATGTGCTCCTTCCAATTAAGTCGGCTATCAATGGTAAGTCCCAGGTATGTTTGGCTATCTACGAGCTCTATGGAGTCACAGCTGCAAGGGATGGCTAATTTACGGGTGCGATTGTCATGCAAACACTCATGACAGTGGGCTGTTAGTTTAGGCAATAAAGAGCTTCTATTTTGACTGGAACTGATATACATTAATTTGGTCTTACTAGCGTTTAATACTAGACCAGCGTCATGAGACCATTTTGTCAACAAGTCGAAGTCCTCTTGTAGTTGCCTTTGGGCATCACTAACACTCCGTCCAGCTGACATGAGGCAGGTGTCATCGGCGAACTGATAGATCTCGCAATTTTTTATGACATTAACAAGACTATTTACGTAAGTGAGGTAATGCAGCGGTCCAAGGACCGAGCCTTGCGCCGTTCCTTCCGTTACGATGACTGGCTCACTAGTCGCGTCACTGACCCTGACCATGTATTTTCTGCCATCAAGATAGTTGCCGCACCAATCGTGCAGTTTGCCTCTAATTCCGCTGTCATGAAGACACTCCAGTAACCGCTCATGTCTGAGTGTATCAAACGCCTTGCTGTAGTCTATAAATACTACTAAGACATGCTGTTTTTTATCTAAATGATTATGAATACTATCTGTGAACGTTGATAACAGTTGTGTGGTATTCTTTTTTGGTTGAAAGCCATATTGTTTGTCAGTTAGTATTTTATTTTTTTCATAAAATTCGTGTATTTGTTTACAAATGTATTTTTCTATTATTTTATCAATCGTAGGCAAAATAGTAATAGGTCTGTAGTTATTATAATCCACCCTGCTTCCTTTTTTATGAATCGGTCTGACAATTCCGGTTTTTAGTGCCGATGGATACTTGCATGTTTGTATGCATAGATTAATTAGGTTAGAAATCACTGAAGCAATTGTCGTACACAACATTTTTATATCCATGGCTCTAATTCCATCTATTCCTGGGGCTTTATTATTATTCAAAGACATAATGATTTTTTTAACTGAGTTAGGATCCGCAGGTTTTATACGCATAGGTTTTATACGTTAGCTGGAGTTGTGTAGTTTGCTTTATTTAACAATGATTTCGAGCACTTCGGAATAATTTGCTTCACGCTTTTATCGAAAGTGTCCGCAAAATTATTAGCTATATCTGTAGACGTTAAGTTAGTTTTATTAAATGAACTGTGAATAGCCTCATCAATAGAAAGTTTTATTCTGCCTGTTATTCGATTAAGAATTTGCCACATTTGTCTAATATTGTTCTTATTTCATAAAATTTCTGATTTTATGTTATTGTTTTTAGTTTTATGTATTAAAGTGTTATATATATATAATTTCTTGATTTATTATAGTCTTGTTTTAGGACTACGTTATTAGAGTATTTTATCCACTTCATAAATAATTTATCCCGATGTTCACAGGCTTTGGTTATTTTTTTATTCATCCATTCATTTTTACTACGCGATGAGCTACATTTAACTTTGGTTTTATATTGTGATTTTTTATAACATTCTTTGAACTGGGTATGCATAAAGTTATAAAGGATTATAGGGCATTTTATATCTTGTGTTTTTTCCCACTGGATTTCATCAAAACATTTAATAAGTTGTTGATTATTTATGCAAGTCCTGTATTTAGGGACATCCTGTATTCGCGTGCCAGAACATGCGAGCATCACAGCGCGATGGTCAGCCAGTGTGGTACCGAGTGCCGCCGTAAATAGGTCTTGTGTACGGGATCGCGCATAAATATGATCAATACAGGATTTACTTATTTTTCCGTTAGATATAGCTATTCTAGTGTATTCAGTGATCCCGCACAAAAGGCCCATGCCACATAACATGTTATTGTATTTATGCTTTACAGGATTATCAGTTTTTATATCTATATTAGTATCTCCCAATAAGAATAATTCTGTGATTTTAGTGAAGTTTAGTAGTGAATTTCGTAGTTCGTCAATAAATAGAATTTTACTGGAGCTTGGTGGTCGGTATACCGCACACAGGTTCGCAGTATAGTTCGAATTGGTGGTGACGGTACAGAATAAACTTTCAAAATGTAAAGTGTTCACTTTTATTATGCTACATTTATGTTTGTTATTCACATACATTATAATGCCACCACCCCTTCGGGACTTACGCAAGGCTGTGTACATTCGGTACCCACTTAGTTGATACAGAACACTATTGTTTTCTGATATATTACTTTCAGTTAAAATGATGACATCAATACATTTTTTTGTACTAAGCATCATTTGTTCTAGTGCGGACAAATTTTTGATTATTGATCTAATATTAATATGCATGCACAATAAATTAAATTTATGATTAGGGGTACAGTTAATAAAATCGTTTACATTTAGACAGTTATTAATCTCATTAATATCACCAAAACAATTCGCCATTTTTATAAAGACATTTGTTTACTGCTTTGTTTCATATGAATTTAATATATTTATTTCGATGACATCCGACTTACTGCTTTGGTGATAGCCAGACTGTGTACATCCTTCATGGTGCGTAGGATACTAACTTTTTCACCGTCTTCCCTGCGAGCTTTGACAAGTCCTCTTTTAAACCACACGTACTTGAAGTTTTGACTCACTTTTAGCTCCTGCTTGGCATGCCAGAATAGTTGCTTGTGATGTTTTGTCATGGCTTCTCTTATATAAACGATATTTATGTTGTTTCTTTGGCTAGGGAGAACATCGGAAACAGTTGGTTTGACACTTTTGGCGGCAGTAATCCAGTTTTCTTGAACGTCTTCGTCTTTGAGCTCCACTAGTATGTTAGCCGACTGTTCCTTCCATCCATGGAGTCTTCGTGCACTTTTGATGTCTTCTTTGGGTTGATTCAGTTTAACAGCAATATTATCCACCAGAAGTCCGACATCTTCGTTATTTTGGTTAGGCACATTTGCGATCTCTACGTACTTTGCAAGCTTCTCTTGTTCTATTTCTTGCAGACGTTGTTCCAAGACACCTACACGGGTTTCCATGTTATGATAGATCTAGCAACAATAAAAAATAAGTATTTATTAGGAAAAAGCACTGAGATACGAACTAAAGATGGAACCCAAACTAGTATAAATACCAACAAGCTTGTTAAAAGCCAACCACGTCACACACATATTTAATTTAAAGTTTCAGCTTGTAGCGCGTTCTTACAAAAAACCGAAAGGATTTTAGATAGGTGATCAGTATTAAATATACTTCCCCCACTTCCACTACCCTTTCACAACGAAAACCACTACCCCTTTTGCACAACGAAATCAGGATGGCATTGCTCATCACAGGCCATATTATGACTTCTTAAGGCCATCCTGATTAATCTAGTTGGCCAAGTTACGCTGTTTGATTCATGACACATTCCGTCGATTATTCATATTATCTTTTCATCAGGTCAGGTTTCAATGTTGTTGATTGAAATACGCATTTCGCAATTCTGTCGTAACATACAATAAGTACTTATATGTTATGTACCATATGTTATGTACCATATGTTATGTACTATCAGCCAACTATACATTTGATCACCGTTAAGACTATTTTTGCTTGCAGGGCTCGCCCGCTATAGGGAGGATATAGCCGAGGGCGAGAATTATTTGAAACAAAATGTTAAGCATTAAAACTTTATCTTCTTTGGTCCTGTTTTTTTTCTATTACTATTGGTCAGCCAAAAAACTTTTTTTTTTTTCTCGGATCCTTTTTTGTTTAACACTGCTATGCATATTGGCATATGGCTATTGGTCAACGCAAAAAGGGCGGACGCAGCTGTTGTGGTCTTGTGCACGGGATTTTGTTTTCAAAATGATCAGATGTATAGTTGGCTGATAGTACCTACATATTACCAACTTTTATTTTCAATGTTTTAAGCTAAAACAAAAGAAAACAACAACCGGAAACATAAAAACGTTAAAAAAATATGTCTAGTAATTATAGGTTCAAAAAAGAACCTTGAGGCCCATCTTAAGAAGTGATGCCAAAGGACGCCACCCAGTTAACAATTACTTTTTTCTGCCTGTCTGATAAATAAGAAATAACAAGATCAGCAGCTTTCCACGAATTCCGCTGAGCTAACATTTACAGATCAGTGTATTATGATCAACGGAATCAAATGCTGTAGATAAGTAACAAAATGCCAATTGCAGTAAAAGCTTCTCACACTCATGTGTTTCTTAACTTTCCCCCTCAAAGATTGCTTCTAAATTTCAAGTCAACCGATTTAACAAATTAAGAGAATTCAATTAGCCCGTAACCATTATCAAAGATCTACCAAAGGCTTAACGTACTTTCTGAGGCACGGAGGAGTCTCGGCATCTCAAGAATGGTCACCCATCCACGGACCTACCTCAGCATGCGTCGCTTAACTACGAAGATCAACCCGTGCGGCTTTTATTATTTGGCCACGAGCTCCTCGTCGTTTATAAAAATAATTTTTAATCTCATAAAGTGTGCTGTAAGTAAGTGTAGACGGGAGTTCATTACTGAGCCCGACATTACACGACCGCACCACACGAGCATTTTTATTAAAACCTGCGAATAAATTGATTAAAATGATTCACTGGATCCACCCGCATTATATGGTGATATAATAGTATAGTTTAATTTTTATAGCTGAGAGGTACACATTAACTTATTGGTTTATGATATTTTAGACGTTTAGTAGGTACTAAATCGTGGCGGCAGCAGGAATGAGTAAGTATAACATTAGAGGAAATTTGAAAGTGGCTTCAGTGACAGAAAAGTTGAAAGGAAACAGTTTGTCCTGGTATGGTCATGTTATGAGGAGGGATGAAACGCATGTTACTAAAAGAGTTATGAATATAAATGTGGATGGATGGAGAGGGAGGGGAAGGTCAAAGAAAAGATAGATGGACTGTGTGAGGAGTGATATGAAAGAAAAGGGAGTCTGTTATAACGTGACGGGGGACAGGACGGTATGGAAGAATTAAACATGATGCGGCGAGCCCAAGTAACATGGGATAAGGGCAGGAAGATAACTCTTGAGTCTACAAACTGATAAATATTTTTTCTTCTTACAGGTGCAGCAGTTATAGTGAGGCTCAAATATACCTAGCAGTCGATATAAGTACCCAGCTATATTTTTTTGTTATCGAATACTTCTTCGATTTTCTTTCTGAACAAAGTCTCGATATTTGACACACACCATTAATTACTAACTTCTACGTTTCTAAAGAATCGCTGACATAAATTAATGATAACGGGGCACGAAGATTGTGGGGCTCTTCAAATAACCAAGTTTTCAAGGAAAGGTCGGCGATCGCGATATGACTTGAGACGTGAGAATTGCAGGCTTCCAAGGAGGGGGGCGAGGGGGGTTATATTGTGCCCCCTTCCCCCTTCATCGTCACGGGGAAGGGAGGAGCATGAAGTCTGATACGTCAAGCCATTGTTATTTTTAAACTAATGAAAAATAAGAGCTTTTCTCTGTTTTCACTAAATGTGTATACAAAATTTCATCTTAATCGGTTGAGGATAACTGCTTTAAAAGTCAGTAGCAAGATTAGACCCGAACACACTTACATACGTACATACATACATGCAAGTTAAATAAGCTTGTAAAAATGGGCGATTATGTGAAAGATGGAAATAGACAAGGTTCTACACTAGTGAGTGTTGTATTGCATTCCGAGACACTTCCGTGCCTTCGAAAGTCCCGGCTGTTATTAGCTGATCTCTGGCAGTCGTTACGGGTAGTGAGAAGCCGGAAAATCTGATACCAGTATTGCTATAAGGATATCGTGTTACCCAGTTACTAGGTTGTCGAGGTCCTTAGTCAGAGCTGCTTAGCCGTAGGCACACAATGAAAGTATTCCCAAATCGTTTAGTGCTTATGTGCTTATATGTGGGATGGCGCATTGCCGTACGTCTTGTAGTCCCATGTTGGAAAGAGCTTGGTGGAATTAAATCATGCAATTCCATCGCACTCTCTACGACAGCCTGGCAACACGGTGTCGATGGCCAATGCTCTAGCGATTTGAAGCTTACTTTGGTAGGTGCATACCAAAGCATTGAGCAAACTGATTTACATCCGAACGGTGCGGCGTACGCTCGACGAAAGGATCAGTTGAAAACCAGCGTCAGGCAACTATGTACCTACCGGATGTTTGGTATTTTGCTGAACTGGACCTATGTAGCGCATTCGTGAGGCACACTTTCTGTCATGTGTTATTTATTATACTATTTTGTGTGTGCTAAATAAATGTATTTTCCTTCTCCCTTTAGGCCCTGCGCAGACGACAGACTATCCGTGACGCACTTTTTAGTCTGTGAAAATAGAACCTATGCAATTATATGCAGTAACGCACACGACGCGCAAAAAGTCCGGCGCACAAAAAATCCGTGTAATTCGGGCAGACCGCACCGCGCCGCGGCGCGCCGCTCCGCACAAAAAGTGTGTGAAAAAAATTGAACGTTTGCTTCAACGCGCGCTAACGCAGACGGCGCACACTTTAGTCGGCAATCTGCATTTGCTAGGGGTGGACGTAACGCCCGCGATCTATTATCATGGCGCCAGAGGTCGATGTTTCTGAATGAGTCAAAGCAGGTCTCAAAATAAATAGCAACTCATCAAATGTAGTAACAGACATTTTATAAAATTTGAAAAAATTGCCGGATGTTGTTTCAGAATTGAATGTTTAGTATGGAACTGTCCCTTCAGTAATCTTTCCGAAAGTATAGGATGTACCCAAAATTCTCTATTTCTTCTTCTTTTTCTGTACTTCATGTACCAAATAATACTTCGCGATCTCTGCACGATTGCCATAGCGTCTACGTCCCTACAGCTCTGCCGACAAAATGATCGAAGATGTGCGTCGTGTGCGTTGAGTCTGTGAAAAATCCGCGACCGACTTTTTGCGCGCCATGCAGACGTTTTGTGCGCCGCAGACTCGATCGCACAAAAAGTGTGCCGTCTGCGCAGGGCCTTAACCTTACTATTTTTAATCTCTTTCTGCTAAACCCCCATTTAATTAAAACAACAGCAGATATATTGTCGTCACCAACAAATATCTACAGCGATACCGGTTTCAACTGCTTTGAACCAATTGAAACTACCTGTAACCGGTGCGGACCAAATCGAGCGAAGTTTTAATTAAACTTCATGTCAAAATATTGCAATGGGGGCTTTTATTAGGCCTTTGTTCCGTTAGCATGTCAGCCGGTTTGTGGGTGTTTACGTTGAACATTATATTATGTTGAGATTAAATGGAAACTGGTACTGTTATTATGAAAACTGGAAGCTGCTGAGAATTTAGGTAATGTTAATTTAATTTTTTATTTTATTTATTTGGTTATTTTAAATTCTTAATTTATGTAATGTTAATTTAAATTTTTGCAAGGTGAATTGAAATTAAAATTTATTTTATGTTAATTTGAATCGATGCAATGTTTATTTTCTTTTATACAATGTTAATTTTTACTAATGCAATGGTAATTTTAATTGTATTGTTTCCTTATTCTTTAATCCTCTGCTTTATTTTTAAGAAAACCACTTCCTGTCTTAATTTAGTGTACCAACCTGTTCAAGTGTTCAGTGTGCATGCTATTACAATTTTTTATTATTGTCTTTTGTTCTATCATGCTCCTAATATATAATAGCCAATAATGTACAGGTATCGAGAAATCTGGATCTTGTGATACAGGATTTTCTAGTACAAGAGCCAGGGCTGCACTGATATTTGTTATCATGAAGTGTGTGTTAAATACCTAAATCAATAAAATATTCCTCTTCTAGCCTTTACTTAACGATGGGTTTAGAAAGTTCCCAAACTAATTCTCGTTGAAGATGAAAGAATTTTTCTTAAAATAATATTTGTAAGTAATGGTCTAGTATTAATTTTATTTTAAGTCATAATATTCACATTTTCCCCAAAAATTATTATGATTTCTAACTGGGAAAATGTCCTTTTATTCTTAACTAAACTGCTTCCATTATTTTCTGACTGAAAGCTTAATTTTTTCTGTTCTTACTTCAAGAAGGTTGTTAGGTATACAAAGAGTTTCCACCTAGACCTCTTCAGTTTTAATAGGCTGTATTTTTCTCAGTGTAATTAAAACTTTTATCTTGTTTAATTAACTTCAAGTCTTCAAGTCCTTAATATTGACTGTTTAGACATTCATTACTGAAGGCCAAACTTTTTAGATTCTTATTTTGATGACGAAGTTTTTAAAGTAGGTCTAGTTGGTTTTTTATATCTTTTCAGAAAGTTGTTTGTTTAATTTTAATGACATTCATCAATATATTACGTACTACTAAAACTATTTATCATTTGCCCGCGGCTTTGCTCCCGTTACCTATCGCACAAGAGCCTATAATTTTCAAGGAAAAAATGTAGCCTATGAAACTCAGTGATAGTGTACTCGTAGCTTTCTTTCAAACTCAGTGATAGTGTACTCGTAACTTTCTTTCAAACTCAGTGATAGCGTACTCGTTACTTTCTTTCAATGTCAGTGATAGTGTACTCGTAGCATTCTTTCGAACTCAGTGATAGTGTACTCGTAGATTTCTTGCAAACTCAGTGATAGTGTACTTACAGCTTTCTTTCAAACTTATTCATAGTGTACTCGTAGTTTTCTTTCAAACTCAGTGACAGTCCACTCGAAGCTTTCTTTCGAACTCAGTGATATCGTACTCGTAGCCTTCTTTCAAACTCAGTGATAGTGTACTGAAGCATTCTTTCGAACTCAGTGATAGCGTACTCGTAGATTTCTTTCAAACTCAGTGTTAGCCAACTCGTAGCTTTCTTTCGAACTCAATGATAGTGTACTCGTACCTTTCTATTAAACTCAGTGATAGTGTACTCGTAGCTATATTTAAAACTCTGTGATAATGTACATAATAGCTTTCTTTAAAACTCGGTGATAGTGTACTTATAGCTTTCTTTCAAACTCAGTGATAGTGTACTCGTAGCTTTCGTTCAGTGTAAAAACTTCGTAATCGGAACAGTAGGTACCTTTTTTATTAGTCTTGAATTTGTCCACTTCCTATCTCACCTGATAGTAAGCGATGATGTGGCCGACGGTGAAGCACGCTTGCCTAGAGGTAACCTATTCACTCTTGACTTAAAGACTCCTAGGCTATAGTTATCAGGAAACACATATTCATACCTAATTTCAAAGATTACATTTTGCACAGATATACCCAAAATAAAAATTTCACCTTTTCAAAGGATGCGTATAAGTATATAAAACAAAATAGACCTTTAGTGACACCACACATATCACAAAAGTTCGAGGTTCAACTTTTGCTCATACGTTTATTCTTATCATCGTGGGAAAAGCCTAAACACTCCTTGGAGATCCTTAACAAACATACCTCCCTTTTAATAAGAACTGGAAAATTCTCGAGCTTTTCAGTTCACTACCCACTTTGATTTACGAAAAAAAAATGCTTCACAAAATAAAAAGAGCGAGTAACCGCCGCCCGCTTGTCTTAATTATTTAGGGATGAATACCTAGTAGACGTGGTTAAATAATAACAGCCGCACTGGTCGATCTTCAAGGTAAAGCAATGCTTGTCAAGTTCGGTCCGTGGATGGGTGATCATCGTAACATGCCGAGATCACTCTGAGCATCCCAAAACACGTTAAGTCGTTGGATTCGGCTGCCATTTGTAGGTCTTTGACAGTCGTTACGGATATTTTTATCCGTGGTGCTAGGCAACTGGGCTTATCCCAGTTGTAAACGAACCTTTGTGCCTATTGGCCTTGTTTGTTCTGTCACCTTGCTTGGTATGGAGGGAAGTGGAAATAATGTTTTTTTTCGTACTCCTTCGTTATTCTGTTCAGATTAATTTCGTTGCGGGATCCAAGACAGTTAAATTCATTCATCAGGACTTCGTCGAGCTTCATTGCCGCGGCGCTATTCTGGTGGTCGCCACTGTTGATTCTGGCTTTCTGGAATTGCAGTGGTTTGGGAATAGTGCGATGGGATTGTCCCGAAAAACGGATAGTCAGAAAATCTGAAAACCAGTCTTTCCAAAGGATATGGTGTTACTCAGTTACTGTGTTGCAGAGATAAAACGACGTTCGACTGCCTATCTGTCTTCTACATTTCAATCTTATTCTTTTTATTCTTTTTTTATCTGTTCTTTACATACAAGTGCGAGTTCTGTTAAATAAGTTCGTAAAGTAACTCATTAAGGAAGAAAGCTTTAACAATACCTGTCATAATAAACTCTGCCAACAAATGCCATACTACCCACTAAAGTATAGCTTATGTTGGACGAACGTGCGCTATTTATATAGATCTTGTTTCTTTTTGTTACCTAATCACGTCGCAGTAATTATTTTTTCGAGGGTAGCACAACAAAAGGTTGGAAATATCGTCGAAACTATAACTATGTGAATGTAATTTAGGTACTTCTTTTTGTTTTGGTTTGATTCCATGTAGGTTTTAACGTGTGTATGTATTCAACTTAGATATTGAAATTAAATGGTACAGGAATAGGTTGCCTGGTAGAAAATGACTAAGTAATTGAGGCAGTCGTGTACCTACCGTGGTAGTCAATCAATCAATCTACTGATTCTTTTGCAATATATAGGTAAGTAGGAAGGTGAAAAATACATTAGGTTACCGAGTCAATCTCTTCGTGGCGACGATTTTTATCGCTATCAATCAGTTAACTCGATCTATCTTCGTAAGTACATTTTATTCATTACTTTTATTGGCAACACCATTTTTTACAGGGTGGCTAACAGGTATACCAGCCATTTGAAGGCAGCAACACTGATTGGCGACAATAATACTAAGCTGCATCAGGTAAGACTTTAAGCTGACCTCAACATAGTTAATGATTAGGCAGATTAGGATTTTTCCTGAATAAGCGTAAACTGAAATCATCTTTACACCTCCATTTTGAAAAAAGGCCAGCGTCCATTACTCGTGGCGATCACATCAGTATCATTCTGACAAAGTTATGGCAGGTAACAAGATGTATTTGATGTCAGCGAATCTGTGGCTGTGGTTTCGACGCTACGACGGTATCAGTCGGAGCTGGAAATGTTTATGGAATGGAAGATTCTGAAATTTAACGTTGCGGTCCCATTGAGAGCAAACCCCCACATAATTGGGTTGGAGTCAGGCAGATGATGGTGGAGTGCGACCACAGATGAGCTCTTCCACATATAATCAATACCGTAATTTTTGGAAGAATTACCTACAGAACTGTGCAGATATGTTGCAGTGCTATTTCTATATACGTAACGATATTGTAGCATAGCACGTCTCTGGTAGAAAAGCCAGCTTAACTTCCATATTGAAAACAGCCAGCGTTCATTACCCGCGACGGTAATATCAGCATCATTCGGACGAAGTTATGGCAAATATCAAAATGTATTTAAAGTCAGTGAATCTTGGCAGAGTTCTGTGGTTTAGACGCCACGACCGTGTCGGTTGGAGGGCAACTTTGTGAACGTGCGGTTGGACGCGGAATTCGGTAAAGCTAGTTGGAAAACTGTGTGGGAGGGAAGATCCTGCTATCTAAGGGCGCGGTCCCATCAAGAGCTGTTAGATAGTTTTCTCTTCTTCAAAATTAGTTAACTTTTCATTAAATTATATTTGTGATGATTGAATTGCAATGTTCAACAATCTACTAGTCAAATGGTATTAAGGGGATATACGGACGCAGACATTCGACTGAATTGCCTATTTATTAAATTGGTCAATATTTTAGGAGGAAATAGGCGAGAGCCAAACCTCGAATTATGACTTTTTACTTAAGAATTTCAGTTGGATGTCTGCTTCCGAATTTCCTCTTCATGATCATTTTAGCCAAAAGACGTCCACTGCTGGACATAGGCCTCCGATTGGCGTAGCTACATTGACCGATCTAATGCGTCTCGCATCCAGCGCCTTCTCGCAACCTTAACCAGGTTATCGGTCTACCTAGTGGTAGGCCTTCCTACGTATCGTCTTCCAGTTCGCGGTCGCCATTCTAGAACTTTTCGGCCCCATCGGCCATCCGTTCTGCGAGCAATGTGCCCTGCCCACTGCCACATAATGTTTTCCTCTTAAGAATAGACTTTGTCATTTCGTTTTAGAACTGGAATAAATTATATGATTTTACGTTCAGTTATATGATTACGTTTTTACTCAATTCGTTGTCAGTCTGTTTGTCTAGAAACTTTTCTCAGGAACGCGTGGAGGTATCAAGTAGAAATTAATATACGAAATACTCAGGTCGGCAATCCCTTGTTTTCTTATAAGTGTGGTTGTGTGAACTTGTGTCCTTTCTTCATATTTCATCAATAATTTTTACGTAATTGTGATTTTTACCCGACTGCCGAAGGAGGGTAATGCGTTTGTTTATCAGTCTAGGTAGGTATGTATGTTTGTTCCTTTTTTTTGTTTAACGTGAAGAAATGCTCATGCATACTGCACTACCACGGGGAGATAGCGCAGTTATGTGGGACTCTAACCCACTTAAACTCCACGGTGTCCTCCTGTGCCGCTTATGGCGGGAACACAGGTACGCGTTAGCACTCACCGTGATCCCGCCGCGGCTGTCCGTCACCGGACCCTCCTCTGGGGAGTACCCCCCATCACCGGCGCACCAGAACACGCTGTGCGCCGTGACCACCCCAGGGACCAAACTAGCACATGGGTGCCAGATGACCCCGTTAATGGCACCCTTGGTCCCCTTGTGACGGGTCAAGGTCAATGGCCCCGCCACCTACCATTTTTCGGTCGCAGGGGATAGGGAGAGCGGCCAACTCTATACCGGCACTCCTCTTTCCCTGCGGTCCCCCCGGTTCCGCCATCAGACGGTGGCGACCCCGTCTAGGCCGCGGAAGGTAGGGAGAGCAGCGCACCGCAATACCGGCACTCCTCTCCTGCCGCGGCCTCCAACCCTCAGCCGCGATATCGTATGGGTATGGGAGACCCCATATGACATCGCGGCCCGCCTCAGTTGCGATATTGCCTAGGCAGCACCGCAACCTACATTTTGGCCGCTACGTCGTCGGCTTATCGGCAAAAGCCCTGACGAGCGGCCCCTCCTCGGGTTCCTCTTCGCTTCACCGTGGGTGACCAAGCCACGGTTACTGAGCCCCCCCGCATCGACAAAGCGGGAACCCTCCGGGGGGGATGTATGTTTGTTTCTAGCGCACTAGAGACCAAACATGTTGGCCGATTTTGATGATTCTACGTCAATCAATTCGTCTTAACCCTGCCAGTGTGACTGGCTACATTAAAATTGGAAAATAGAAATATGGCGATGGGTATAAAAAAGGGTTTCAAGAGGTGATTTCAAAAATAAAAATACTTCTATGTTTAAATGTACCTAATTAAAAAAAAAACGTTAACAAGAAGAAAATCATGCTGTGCAGTCGGAGGATACTTCTGGTTTTGGTCAGCCAGCTCGGTAATATATATCCTCTGACTGCACAGCATGATTTTCTTTTTTTTTTACTGTACATTTCAGAATCTGGTCTGAATTTATCCATCATCATCAGCCTATTAATATTCCCACTGCTGGGATACAGGCCTCCTCTCTATGAGAGGGAATGGGCCGTAATCCACCACGCGGGCCCAGTGCGGGTTGGTGGATGTCACATTTCTTAGAATTTTTGGTTCAAGAAGATGCCGGTTTCCTCACGATGTTTTCCTTCACCGTTTTGAGAGCAGTGGTGAAGAAATAATTTACACAAAGTAAAGCGCCTACCTGGGCTCGAACCCACGACCTGCAACTTGTAAGTCGCGGCCGATACCACTGGGCCACCACTGCTCTATTGAATTTATCCATGTAGGTACCTAAATAACCACAAATATGAGTGATATTTTTCTTGTTGTATAACATTTCAATAGTTATTTTATGCTACAAGTGCGGAAGGTAGGTGATTTCCGATGAGTGGATAAATCGACACAAGTCGGAAATCATCTTACATACGTGTATCATACAACATTTTACTATGCATTGTGCGAGGAAATAAATAAATTAATAAAATGAATTTAATAAAATGGCGGGCTTATTCAAGCGCGTTCAGCATATCCACAGATTAACTAAAAACGCCTAAAATAAAGTATTAGTTTAATTTTACCTTTTATATGAATGATAATCTGTACATAACTAATTTTTTAAACTTTTCTCAAATAATAAAAACTCTATGCGTCGGGCTGACGTTGGAGTTAAAATTAAGAAAGTACAGGAAAGTAAAAAGCACTAGTAAAAAAAAGACACTTTCCGCACAGTTTGGCTGCTTGGAAAACCGCTCTTTTCGAGGACATGCATTGTAATAGTTATTTATGCTACAAGTGCGGAAGGTAGGTGATTTCCGATGAGTGGCATTTTTATTCACGGGCGAGCGAAGCGAGTGAATGGATAAATCGACACAAGTCGGAAATCATCTTACATACGTGTATCATACAACATTTTACTATGCATTGTGCGAGGAAATAAATAAATTAATAAAATGAATTTAATAAAATGGCGGGCTTATTCAAGCGCGTTCAGCATATCCACAGATTAACTAATAGTTCCTCGGGCATATCTACTGCGCATGTGCGAATAGCTGTCACATCGTAACGCAATAAGGCACGAGCAAAATATACGTTCTGCCAAACATATTTCATGAATATTTAAAATTAATTTATTGATCAAAATCTAAATCTAGAGTAATTAAAAACGCCTAAAATAAAGTATTAGTTTTATTTTACCTTTTATGATAATCTGTACATAACTAATTTTTAAAACTTTTCTCAAATAATAAAAACTCTATGCGTCGGGCTGATGTTGGAGTTAAAAATTAAAAAAGTACAGGAAAGTAAAAAGCACTAGTGAAAAAAGTGACACTTTCCGCACAGTTTGGCTGCTTGGAAAATCGCTCTTTTCGAGGACATGCATTGTAAAATAATTATTTGATTCTTAGGACATAAACTAACGGCACACTTATTATTTGCGTAAAGTATCCATGGATACAGTCGCACGATATAAACGACGTTCATTTTCCGCACGGTTACGGACGGTAACTTTCTGGTCGGGATCACTCGGCCCAATCTCCGACGATTGCCGATCGCGCGAGCAAATACTCTTGGCGATATTACGGTAAAACTCTTACCAAAGCGTACAGTCAACCTCTTGGAAAGCTAACCGTTTAACCCCGAAAGCGGTTTGACTTCGTTGCAGTAATGGCGGTTTTCCTAGTTCGGGTGAACGTATAATAATAATAATAATAAGTGGCCTGTAGTGCTTGACACTAACGACCGCAGGGAGGTATGGCAGAGTAAAGAGCTTCACGGACGCTTTTTCCGGGCCCTACATGGGTCCCATGTAGACCAATCAGCGTCCGTAGCCTGGCTACGTTTCGGTGACCTCTTTGGGGAAACCGAAGGTTTTGTCTGTGCAATTATGGACGAAGTTATCATGACGAATAACTACCGGAGATTTATTGTGAGGATGGCATGGTTGACATCTGTCGGGCATGTCACCGGCCGGGTGAATCGATCCGCCACATTATCTCTGGTTGTTCTCGTCTAGCTAACGAAGAGTACTTGCATAGGCACAACCTTGTAGCCAGGATTATCCATCAGCAACTTGCTCTGAAATACACTCTTGTGGCATCGGAGGTGCCGTACTACAGGTATGTGCCCGACCCAGTTCTCTAGAATGGCAATATCACATTGTACTGGGATCGGTCCATTATCACTGACAGGACTATTGTAGCCAATAAACCTGATATAGTGGTGGTGGACCGAATCGAGAGGCGTGCCATTGCACGCCTCTCGATGATCGACCTCTCGATCTGTTGACATTACCGTCCCTCATGACGGGAACCTCGTGAAAGCTGAGAAAGATAAGCAAATTAAGTATCTTGACTTGGCTTGCGAGGTTGTCGACATGTGGGATGTGGACACAGCGATCATTGTACCGATTGTCGTGTCGGCCAATGGCTTAATAGCCACGAGCCTCGACCAACATCTTAGGAGGCTCTCGTTAGGCGGCTGCGTCAAGGGCCTGATCCACAAAGCAGTATTGCTGGACACGGCTCGTATTGTTAGGAGGTTCCTCTCTCTGGAGCCCTGACCGCCGGTAGCTTGGACCCTGTTCCCGATACCGGTGGGCCTCTATTTTTTATATTTTTAAATGTTTTTCGTTTTTGTATGAGTTTTTTAAAAATATTTAAAAATGTAAATAATAAGAATGAATATGAATAAAGGAGATAATAATAAAATATTTATTTGCGTAAAACATGGTATACAATGGTGTTAAATACAAGTTATATGGCACAAACATGTTTAGCTAGGATAGAACAAAGCATGCAAAATTTCAAAGTCAGGCAAACAGGTAAGGAGGCATCAACAATTAAATATTTAAAGCATCAAATTTTTTATCTTTAAATTCTTTTAAGCTATAAAAACTATGTTCAAGCAACCATTTATAAAATTTAGTTTTAAACAATTCTATATTTAATGTTTTAAAATGACTCGGTATTTTATTATAAATGCACACACATTGCTAGGCAGTTATTATTGTACTTAGCTAGCCTAGGCAAATCATTCAACACTAATCTATAGGGATCTCGTCTGCTCCGAGGATTCACATCATTTGCAGTCTTAAATAATAGTTTATTTTTCATTACAAACATAGATACTTCGTAAATGTAAAGTGGCGGTAACGGTAACAAACCAAGTTTCCTAAATATTGGTCGACATGAGTCGTCAGGTTTAAGTCCACAAATTGATCTCATACACTTTTTTTGAGCGATGAATGCTCTACAGAAGTCGGTGCTGTTTCCCAACATTACAAGCCCATAACGTAGTACCGATTCGACATATGCGTGGTATGATATTACAGCAGTTTTTATGTTAGTTACATTTTTTACCTGTTTAAGTGCGTATACAAATTTATTGATTTTAGTGCTAACATTGTCTATGTGTTCTTTCCAATTGATATCTTTATCTATTGTAACACCCAAAAATCTTACATGTGCTTTGATTTTGTTAATATTGAGTTTAATGTCATTTTTATAATTATTAGATCGATTAAATTGAATGTAAACGGATTTATCTAAATTTATCTTTAAACGGTTAATGTCAAGCCAGTGCAGTAATTTGTCAATTGTATTATTAATTTCAAGCTCATGATCCAAAATGGTATTATGTTTTTTGTTTGATGTCACTATTATAGATATGTCGTCGGCAAATAATATGCATTTATGGTTCGTTATTTTTATTATGTCATTTATGTAAATGAGGAATAATATTGGGCCCAGAACGCTTCCTTGTAGAACGCCATATTTATTATATCTATAAACCGATGAGAGGGATATTATTTCATTATTTTTATTTACCTTATTGATGATATAGAAGCGCGGTGACTGTACGACAGCAGCCGAGGCGAGTAAACTTCGCCTGAACGACTTCTTATCACGCTTTATGTAAGTTTTTATGTAATTGCTCTTGAAGTTTGTGAGTTTGTGGCGAATGTGGATAAGATAGTGTTGTGATAGGATAGTTGGTTTATGTAGTCGATTCGGAGATCGTGTCCATAGCTCGAGTAATATGTGGTTTGGCTGACTGTTTGTTATGGTTTTACGACTAAACTACTGAATCATTTTTAATGAAATTTTGTATAGAGCAATATTAAACCTTGGAGATGTACATAGGATGCTTTTTATCCCGTAAATACTTTCCATTGGAATAATTGCCGACTATAACACGGGCTAAGCCACTGGCTGATACTATGTGTGTTAGTACACGCAAAAACTATTTAACGGATTTTGATGAAACGTTACAGTAATAAAGCTTACACATCAGAATAACATAAAGTCTATAATTTATAAAATTTATATAGATATCAAGTACTATTGCCCATCAGGCGTCAAGCTAGTCATTCTTCAATGCTTTTACATCTTCCGCCATCCAAGTTCTCCGCAATGATATTGCATATTCAAAGCGAGCCCACATTATCTAAATGCCGTGATAGCTCGGTACCAGCGACGTAGTAGTCTAAGATCACACTGCAAAAATCTGCATGTATGTTTTTTTTTATAAAACTTGATTGTTATCATAATATAGATTATCTGCATGGTTGCCCTGCCGCATGTAGCCGCAACTAGTACCTAGTTATTTTTTTTGTTTCACTAAACACTAGGAATTTCTCCTGTATCGTGGGTACAACATCATCTAGCTCTCAGTTAGCCGCTATTCATGGGTGGCCAGGTTTAGCAGCTAAACTGGTACCTAACCCAAAGATTGCGGCTAACTGAGAACTGGAAACCTTATTTTTTCTCTTTTCTACACCAATTTCATTTAAACGATGTTGGATTCATTTAAAAAACTAGTATATTGGGGTAAACGACCGAACATGAATTCTAATTTATGTAACTACTGTCATGTATCATATTTTAATTGAAAAAAAAATTGCCGGTGGGATCTTAGGCTACTGGCGGTGGGGTATAAGTGCGGAGTCACGACCGCGCAGAAATGGGGCAAGACGGGGCAATATGAAAGGGTACGCCTATCGTTAGGGTGTCAGTTGTCATGAAATATTATAGGCATACTTGAATTCATTAAAAGAGCCTTGAAAAAATCTATTAAGTCCGTCATATTACCTACCAAAAAGTAGAGGACATATATTTTTTCTTTTGTAAACGTAAAATTATGACGCACTTTAAATGCACTCTGCGCGTTAAAATTACGCGTGTCGCCACGCTTTGGTACACGTTTTACCTAGAAGAACTCTGATGCGCTTTATCTTTGTCAATTACACATATTACTTTTTGGTAATCTAACTGATGGACTAAATAGTTTTTTATGTAGGTAGATATTATCCTTCACATCACATCATACATCATCAGCCTATTAATGTGCCCACTGCTGGGACACAGGCCTCTCTGTGAGAGGAAATGGGCCGTAATCCACCACGCGGGCCCAGTGCGGGTTGGTGGATGTCACATGTCTTCGAATTTTTGGTTCTAGGACATGCCGGTTTCCTCAAGATGTTTTCCTTCACCATTTTGAGAGCAGTGGTGAAGAAATAATTTGCACAAAGTAAAGCGCCTGCCTGGGCTCGAACCCACGATCTACAACTTGTAAGTCACGGCGGATACCACTGGGCCACCACTGTTCTCATATTATACTTATTCGTTATATTTTCAATCCATCGTTATCAAATCAAGTACCTATCAATTTCAGCGTGGTATATTTTCAGTGATCATTTGTATTAAAAGTGCCTAAAAAAGCATACATTGCAATGGAATTTGAACCGTGTCATTTATGACATAGAGTTTTTTGTTCCAAGATATTAATCATCTCTGATTCTGAATTAAAATGTGGAGAGTGACATTTTGTTATAAACAACTCATCAACTTTGTTATAATCTATGGTGGCTAAAGTTTGGAAAAATAAGTGGCTAATGGAAATTTCCGATTTTATCGCATAAAGTTCCAAGAGAGGTCGTTTGCTTCGAATTTGTATGAGTTTTTAGCACAATACAACTAATATTTTAAAGGAAAATGGGACTGGTTCTTATACCCTTAGCTCTCACTGAGCTCAAGGGACGGGCGCTGTCACGCTGTAATAGCGTCATCAAATAAAAACACATCACAGAATAAAACAATTTGCCAAGAAAATAAATAACCTCAAATATGTGAGAATAGGGACACAATATTGTCGTCCTCTCGGATATTCACTTACTTTTTATATCACGCGTTGAGCACAAAATTGGAGACGCAGAACGCACACAAACAGTCTTTTTATTTCGCCTGGCGAACATAATCCGGCGGATCCTGTTACAAAGAATATACGTGGAGAGGTAGGGGAATGTTTCATATAGGTGTGAAAACTGTAGTCAGGGCAAAACTCTGAACAAAACGAAGGTTATCGACAAAAGCGTGACACTTTAACAGGACGCTTTGTCGCCAAAGGTTCAAGCCCGCTGTTTGGCACAAAGGGAACCGTTCAATAAAGCACAAATTCCTATTATTTACACGTTTTCAAGGGCTTTGCGAGTGACGATAACTCAGTTATGGTTGAGTTATGTGATTTACATGATTCAGAAATTGGATGACGACTAATGTAGGTACCTATGTACCTTCTTATTTTCAAATAAATGTTATATTGTTTGAAGTCTTCTAATACAGGCAATTTTTACTTAAAAGGGAAGTTCAAATACCAGACGTACCTAGTACGCAATATAATAAGAATGAAAAATTAATAAATTGTATTTGCATTATTTATAAAAGGTCGTAGAAGTACAGAACATTCAATAATGGTGTCAAAATCAGTGTGAATTTTAAACTTTAAATATTTGTGTATTTAGCTTCGTAATGTTTCACTACCACTAGGGAGTATTTATTTCCAAATAACAAAATTTGTACGAGTACTTAAACAAAACTAAACTAAACTAACATATACTAAACCTAAATATTAATTACATAATACAAGTAAAATTTCAAAATTTAAAAAACCCCCGGCACATTTATCTTGCGAAAACACCCCGATTCAAACAGTAAAACGTCCATAACTTTTGAACGGCTGAACACTTCCGACAAAATTACCTTTCAAACAAAAAAAAACTAGATCGAAATCGGTTCATCCGTTTAGGCGCTATGATGCCACAGACACACAGATACACAGCAACACACGTGAAACTTACAACACCCCTCTTTTTCCGGCAGGGGTTAATTATACAAAAGAAAGGTACCCCTAGGCGTCGAAGTACTCCTCCACATTGCTGTCATCCGGGAACGTGCCCAGAAGACTGGCAGCTTTGCCACGTTGAATCGTAATGTTGTTTAAAAATTTGAAAAAGGAGACGTGTACTCGGGCCCCATGACCCAAGCGTTTCGTTTTTCCCGTTTCGCTTCGTAATTGTTTCAGACTTTACTAGCTTAAGTTAATCGAAAGCACTATAATCTAATTCCTGAACATGATATTGAAAAATTTCAGGTTTCGATGCTGTCTACATCAGCAATTCTAAAGCTCTAGACTAGTGACATTTTGTCAACGAAAGCGTCCCGATAGCGATCGGGAAAAAATACGTATGGAATGTTCTTCTTCTTAGGGTGTCGATGACAAACAGATTCTTTTAAGTTAAATGCCTGCGTCCGCTGACGCATTCATTAGGTCCTCACGTGAACAGACAACAGGACTTACGGCACAAGGCGAAAGGTGGGGCATGGTTTGCGGGGAGAACGCACAAGCACCGAGGGTCGGAACCATCCGAGAACCCCATCTATCGAGATTGCCTTTGCTGCGGCCGACCTGAGTGCGGATTCTGTTCATAATTATCTAGGTCGGCCAAGGCAATGCGTGTCCAGGCTGGTCTGCGATAGGCTCAAGGAAATGATCAGGGTATTTAAATTTCTCTCGCCAAAGATCGCATCTCTCCGTGATGATGTTTCCGGTAGATGGACTCACGCAACCAAGAAAACTTTATCGTCTTTTAAGCCTTTGCGATGTATGGTATTGTCAAGCGCTATCAAAATGAATGTGATAAATCCCTTATATTTTGGCATTTTGATTGTTGCTATCGCTGACATCGAATGGCACTTGTCTAGGGTGACAGAAATCATTACAGCTTGCGATAATATACCTATTAATTTTATTGATATATTCGAGGTGCCCTCCAAACACAATTCATATTCAAATAGGAAAAAAAGCGTAATTACATTGTGCCGTTGGATACCTAATTGTGTCCAATAAAATGCCGACAAGGCCGGCTCTATCTCGTGGGATCAAATCAACGGCTGTGAGCGTCTGCCTTTCAGGAATTACGACGATAGTTCCTAAGACGTCTGTTCTTAGACAGTCCAAAGAACTTATTAACGCCACTATTGCGACTAACACGACTATTTTATTGACCATTAACAAACCTGTCTAATATGCATGCCTCGTGCGTGTATTTCCTAAATATGTTATGCAGAAGTAGGTACCTATTATGTCGCATCAATGTTTCAATGTTAAAGGTGGAGAGTATATTACATTAACTCGCCCACAAACCGAGACTCCAGGATGCTCCTGAAAATTGATTAGTTCGACGTTTTCTTCGAGAATTTTTCTTTATTAATTAGAAACTTTGTCGACCTGTAGGAATTTTACCAGTCACCAACTACACCTGTCGGGTTTATTAAAGGGGGCACTATGAATCGAAATCAGGGCTTTACGTTCAGCCTCCGCACTTACAAGCACTAGAGCAGCTCAAGTCGTCTGTATTATTTACTAGCAGCGAAGCAGTTTGTATTAGGAGAGGATGTTTTGGCTATGTGTTTTGGTTTGTGTAAACAAGGAGCATGTAGTGTAGAAAGCAATGCAACTTACTGAACATAAGAGAGATAGAGGACGACCTCCGATCTGACTACGTGGTGGACTAGCATGACGAAGATCGTACTGGAGGAAGAATTGCCCAACCCGACAACTTATGTAGAACAGATTTTCCTGGCGTCATAAAATTAGGAGGGCCGACCCCATCTAAAGTAGGATACTGCTAGTAGAGCGAAGCAGTCTGTATTATTTACTTGTATTTTCAAGAGCAAACACAAAGCCGGCCTCGTCCTAATCTTGCTCGTAATTCTGGTCGCGGCTCTCTCCTTAATTCGTCCGACGCCGACACCGACGCTAGACCGTTACTACGTTTCACTAAAGCTTATCCATCACTGAGAATAAACATCATTTCTCTTGAAATCAAAAAAAAAATATGAAAATCAGAGACAATACCCGTAGTTTAAGGGAATTTTCACATTTTTTTTTTTTTTTTTTTTTTTTTATTCATTAATACAGTCTTGAATACAATTTCACTTTAATTTTGTACCAATAAACCTGTATGGGTTTGTGTTGGTACTCACATTCGCCTTAATAACTATATTAACTAACTACTCAACTATTCACTCATCCTAAAAACCAAACATTCACGCAATCCTTTATTTAAGCCGTAAACATCTATCAGCAAAAGAAAAAGTACAATTATGAGAGTGATTGTGGGTATGTGAATATTTTGTTAGTGAGGTTTCGTCCAAGCTGTGCGCCATTGTGCCAATCATTAGAAAACTGGTAGCTCAACAGGTTATATAGGTTGATACATTTTTAACTGAGTTTTTTTTTTTTTTTTTTTAATGTTTGTTATTTATATTTTTCTAACGTTCAACATTGCAATTATTAGTTAGACTAAGTTAATATGTTGTCATAATAGTATTTTTTTAATTTATGTTTATAATTTTTACAATTTACTTCATTTTTTATGTTTGGTGGGATTTCATTTAATAGAGTAGGAATCAAAAATTTTGTTGTTCGCCTTCCATAATAGTTTTTAACCTGAGGTACTATTAATTGATTATTTGTGATACTTCTGGTGATTATTTTATGCGATATGGGTTTTTGAATGGTTTTATTATTAAATTGTTCAATTAAGAGGGCCATGTTAAGTCTAGTCTGTACTGGCAGAATTTTGCAATATTTGAAAAGGTCCAGAATGTTTTCTTTGTACTGGTATTTTATTTTTGTGGGTACTATTATTTTTAAAAATCTGACTTGCAGTTTGCTAATTTTATCGATATATGATTTAAAAGTTCGTCCATAGCTCGTGATTCCGTATGCTATTATTGACTCCGCCAAAGCTATGTACATATTACGCAGGATTTTTTTTTTGCATCTTAGTCGTAATCTGTCAACAGTGGACCCTCCAATGCAGTGCGACGTCGCATCGTAAAAATCTACGAGCTGCTGTTTTCTGCGTTGCAAATTCGCGTCGCGTTAATTCGCAGTTTTGTGTTGGGCCCTTAACTCTAATTTCCCTATTAATACGACAGCTTCGCGAAAATTCCCGCAATTGGCGCTCAGAGTTTATAGTTTATATTTCATAAGACTGCAGAAATAATTCTGCAAAGTTTTATTCTGGAAAGTCATAGAAACGTTTCAGTGTACTTTACCATACATTTTGTTGCATGCCGAATATCATAAATCTGTTACTGGATAATATTAGTAACAATGAGAAAGGCACGATGAGAATAATCTAAATGCTTTTTCTTTATTTCTTTATCTTGTTAATAAATAATTAATTCATATCTATTACCAAACAACAGTTCAAAAAATACCCCTTGTAGGTCTACAAAATAACAGAGTAAAATTACTGCCAAAAACAAGCTTTATAAATTAGATTTTGGAATAATTTCATCCTATAAAAACGTGATGGGCAATAAAAAGATTGTAATTTTTTATTGGCAATCTTCCGAAGACGTCTTTTAACACGATTTGGTCAACAAAGTCCAAGGACTGGAAAATGTAAATCATCGAAATTTTCATAAGCCTGTAGCCAACCTGTAGCACTACTTAGTAGGTACTGTGATCGATAGAGAGTATTTACCATAATCTCGAGATTTGGAAAACGTTTTCGTAATACCAACACCCTCAGCCTCACCTCTTTATTAAAACCCTTACCTCCTATTTCTGAATTAAGAATACTAGTAGTAGTAGTTGATTATTTGTAGAACTTCAGCCTGAAAACTGTTAGAAATTGGTCTTAAAGTAAGGTTTGACTTGTACTTTACCCGAAACACTTTCTGAGTTCAGAACTAGGCCCTTAGCTATTTAATACACTTTTTACATCATCTATTGCCACAATATTAGATAGGTAGGTATTCTGCATTAATTTATTTCTAAAACAAATTAATTTTGCAATCAACTTGAAACACCAAAAAAACACTCAAAAAAAGAACCGCTCAACGCACAAATGCCCACGACGAAATCCAGCGTAACGCAATAACCATATATCACAAATTACACGCGAGTGGCGACGAAATACCCAGGGAATTTCTGAACGTACTTCGACGAGGGAAAATACGTATAAAAAGCAATCACGCTGTATCGTCGGTCGTAGATTGATTTCATTAGTTGGCTATCGGGAGAAGTCCCAGCGGAAGGCGGCAGAGTGAAAAAATACCCTTGCGCCACAAGTCGAGATGTTTAAAAAGTAAAAGAATGCGCGGGAGAATGTGACATTTTTCTAGTATAAATTATTGTGTGATGTCAGCTTACGATCTATGTTTGAAATAAAAAACTTTTTTGCAAAAAAATACTACCGACTTCCAAATGAAAAACTACAAAGTGAAAAATAACTTAACTCTTGGAAGTCGGTGTCTTACGTAGGTACCATTTTTTTTCGATATGGACACCGACTTCCAAGAGTTAAGTTATTTTTCACTTTGTAGTTTTTCATTTGGAAGTCGGTAGTATTTTTTTGCAAAAAAGTTTTTTATTTTTCCCTTTTTAGTTTTGCCTACCTAATAGATACGCAAGTTGTTTCCTAAGGTCCCTATAACGCCGAATAGATTACCCGGATAACATGAAACTTGAACATAACTGGTGAAATGAGAGATCTGCGTACCCCTTTAGAGCGTACTGGCGTGATGTTATGTTATGAAATGGTATAAACAATAAACAGACATGCGATTGCAGCAATCCCGAGAGTGTTGCCGTTATTTATTGAAGAGTTCTGTTGTATATCTCCGAAGTTCTTGATCAGACCTTCACCAAATTAAAAAACAAACATAAAGTCGAACATAGAACCTCCTCCTTTTTGGAAAGACGGTTAAATAGAATGCTATAATTTAGAATAATTTTCTATGGTTGGGTAGGGTCCATAAAGTTCAAAACTTTTTTTTTAATTTTATTACATATTATAGGTATACTAAATAATATTATATTATAAAGCTTTTTAAATAATTATTTTCTGTAATTAAAATTGGTTACAAAAAGATATTAGTTATTATGTAGCTATTAGAATGGTTGTGTTTTTGGGTTATTCTTTTAATTCTTTATTGTGCACCAAAACAATATTCAATACAATGTGATAATAAAGTACATATACAAAGGCGAGCTTAACTCAATGTTGAGTTCTCTTACAGCAAACCCTAGAGAGTGACAGAAGTGTACAATTTTGAAATAATGTATAATCATAAAAATAAACATAAATAAATATATAATTTTCCTCTTGAAAACATCGAGAGAAGGGCTATCGCGTAGGGAGTGTGGGTGAGAATTCCAGAGGTGCACTGCAGTAACAGAGAAGGAGCCATCATAACGGCTAGAAGTGTGACGCGGGGTACGAAGTAGAAGCGAAGTGGCCGTGCGACAAGGTTTGCCCCTCGGGATGAGGTACTCAAACCGTTCGCGAAGGTATTGGGGAGAACTAGGATTATGCAGGATAGTATAGAGAAGGGATAGGATATGGGTATCTCGTCGACGCCGAATCGGCAGCCACTTCAATCTGGTCCGAAATTCCGACACATGGTCGTACTTGCGGAGGCCGAAAATAAAGCGGATGCACAAGTTTAGTGTTTTTTTTGTATGAAAACTAGCAGTTAACGTTTCCAGGTTCATTTAGTCGTATAGCGACTGAAAATCATTGAAAGATTTCCAGGCCGTCAATTATCTAATTATTTTGCATAAGAAACAGTTTGTCCTCTCAGAATAAAAATTATTTCAGCTCGATTAAAAAGAAACCAATTTTATGTTCTACTTCGAATAGATATTATTTAAAATACGAATGTAGGTTTATCACACTCGGCTTCGCCTCTTGTGTTAACAGTGTCACATGAGTGTTTTAATACCTAATTATAAACAGTTGCATACAAGAATGTATCTACACCCATGAGGTGAATCCCCTATAAAATTTAAATTACGGCGCTGTGGTAGTGAAACGCGTGTGCATGATATGAGGATTTTCTTTTTTTGAAATCATAAATATAGTAGTGAGAATGTGGCTGTTTGATGAGTAAGGAAGGAGGTATACCTACTTACTTAATGTTATTTCAAAATGATAAGGTTTTCCGCAAAAAATAATAATATTAAATCAGCTAAAAATATATTTGCCAATCGCAACTCAATTGCTATGATTGGTTCGTTGATTAATTGTAATTGTAAGTATTCCTTTTGGTAAGCTGTAGGCTTCATTAAAATGCTATTTATGTTACGGACTGTACTCGTGTGCCAGTTTGTTTAGGGCGGTTATGCACTACATCCGATCCGTGACCGTGAACTTTCAGTGCCGAAGTAGCCGTAGTACTTCTTGTAGGGAGGCTTACGCACTACATCCGAATTCTATCCGTCATAATTTGTCATAATTCAGAACATTTTGAACTCAAATCACGGACACGGATCAGGGACATGAACGTGCAGTGCGTAACCGCCCTTATGCCGAGTTTTTACTCGTGCTTGATCGCGTTAACGTAATCGATCTCTTTTGTCAATTTCTATAAAGTAAAAGAGATTTCTCCTAAAAATCACTAAACGGCACTTATCCAGTAGCAACACAAATTAATGGTTACTATAATGCGATCCAACGTGAGAAAAACACGCACTAAGTCACTGTAAACATCTCACAGTGAAAACTTAGGTGGAGTGAGCTTGTAGTGAACTGTCATCCTAATATGATTGAATAGTTTGAAAGCTCACTTCATATTCACTCTAACTTTTACGATGAGATTTGACAGAATAACACTACTGATTCTTTTGTTTGTTTTAATTGAGTGCTTGGCTTTCAACCCTCGGCCCCTGTTGACATATGAGCAGTGTTGAGTGCGGACACTCAGCCAGTCAGCTCGGAGACCGGACGTTTTGTTCAATTCATGTCTCGTTGTTCACTTCATTAGTGAGTTTTCGCTGGGTTAGTAATTAAGAGGATACTTTTAGGATGCCAGCTTTTTTAGGTTGTCGAGAGTTCTGTTAGAAAATAAAGTGTGTTTTGTTAATATGGCAATAATAATGTAATGTAATGCATGTATCAGATATATAGAGATCAGCAAGAGAACCAGGTTTACCGACATAGCCCGAAGAATTGCCATACTTAAGTGGAAAAGTTCTGGAGTGGCGACTGCGAACCGGCAGACGTTGCGTTGTAAGGCCTCCCACTAGGTGGATCGATGACCTAGTGAAGGTTGCGGGGATCTGCTGGATGTGGGACGCACGGGACCGGCCCATGTGGCGACGCTTGGGGGCGGCGATGTCCAGCAGTGGACGTCTTTCATCTGATATGATTCGATTTACATCACACCGCTAAGCGTAATTGTAAATACTACTACACAGTCGAAATGCGCGATGCAATTCGTCCGACCTGCGCTTGAAATTTTCTTAGAAAATACGACATTTAAATTCTACCGCGGCATCATAAGTATTGTATGTATCTAGTTATTTTTATATTGTTTGGTTATTTTTTTGAGTAATATGCCTCTGCTTTATGGAATACCAACTTAAAGCATTTCATTGTAAGAAATGAAATGCTTTAAGTTTGTGTGATATTAAGATATATCACAGGTGAAATGTGAATGAGCAAACAGCAACTAAGCAAGCATCCCTTCCAGGAATCCTAGCTTATAGGCTCAATTACATAAATGTTGATATTATACGGATCGTATTAGGAGACCAAGTACTCAATACTCGGTTACAGTTAGGAAATACGGCGGTATCCGGTGCGCTCTACCCCGGCTCTAAAAGTTGGTCCCAGCGGTGGTAACAACGTTGGTCGTTTAATTTGGTGTGGCGTACACACGTTGTCTATAAAAATAGTTTTGTCTCGACAGAGCCAATGTGAAGATGTCCGATACAGAATTCTAAATTTTGCTTTTACAGTACTGAGTGCCAATTATAAATTTATATTTGTTTTTAATAAAAATATCGTCTGTCGATGATCAGAACGAGTACAGTTACTAATTTTCTTTCTATAAAGCCGCGCACATCTAATAATATGGAACGCATCTGGGAAGGACAGTAAAGATAAAAAAATATCAGCTGATGCATGGCGCACCATTCAACAGAATATGGGAATGATTTACTCAATTGAAGATTTAAAAAAAAGCGATTATCATTGATGAGCAAATGTGCTATTTTTGTGATCCTTCCGAGAAGCTTTCCATATTATTAGATGAGCCTGGTACAGTTCAATAAATTTAATTACTTTTTCATATTTTGTCCATGCGCGTGACGATTTTGTGGATGAGGATGACATTCTCGCTCGACGTACGCACTCGATGCGTGTTGCAACAAGACTGAGCATATTACTAATATGTGGACGGATCGCGATCTTTGACACAGATTCCTTTGATAAATCCGACAAGCACCGGCAAACTAACAACGTTCGCTCCAACTGCAACGTTGGTGCCTATGCAATTTTCTAGATCCACACGTTGGACGAGTGCCGTTGGGGCCAAAGTGTGGAACCGGCCTTAGGCGACCGGTACTTGCCGTATCCGGCTTTATTTATTCTCGTCCGGCTTGCTTTTACATACCCTGGCTACTGTAGCTCGGCTATCTAGCAATATTTTGTTTATTGTTTGCTTTTGCTATTGACTTTAAATTAATTAATTAATTCACTAGTTTCTGTCGGCGGATTTGCCTGCGTGAAAGTTGGAAATTATTCCAAGGAAACGTACTCCTGGGATAAAATAGTAACCTATGTTCTTCTCCAAGATACAATATTTATCTATACTAAAAACTTTCGGTTTAATTTTTATCTTAAAAGTTTTTATTTTTAGTTTTGGTACGTTATTTATTATCATGAAAATACGTATAATTAAGCATAATTCAAAAACTACTCGTCAGATCTTATTCAAATTTATAAAGGACCACATGAGCTTTTAAATAAAACAGAATCATCAAAATCGGTTCACCTAGTATTTAAAAGTTTTGAGGTAACATACATAAAAAAATAGAGTCGGATTAAGAACCTAATTCTTTTTGAAGTCTGTTAAAAAATATCAATATTGGTTCAGCGGTTTAGGCGTGAAAACGTAGTGATCAAAATTCACTCGCTCATCATCTTCCTTCCCTTGTCCTTACGGCGGCGCAAAATTTTTTCTTCTCACATCCCGTTCGGCCAACCGTCACGCTATCACTGATTCCCTTTTCTTTTATTTCACTTCTCACACGATCTATCCATCTTTTCTTTGGTCTCTCCATCCATTTATATACTTAACTCTTTTAGTAACATGTGTTTCGTTGGTTTGAATAAAAGTCTTAATTTATGCCGATTTGTATATTTATTTTCCTGCTGTACGATACCATTGGCAAGCGCTCTAATATTATCATTATTTCGACACCGTTCACTGCACAATTTCTTCTTGATACACTGCCTCAGGATAAATCGTTTTGAGATGCTTGCACAATGTATTTATCGTGAATACGCCTGAGTTGCTTTAAAATGATTGATGTTCATAATTCAGCAAGTTATTTCTATAGACTTTTGTTGCCTTCAGCGGTTCGTCAGCGTCGAAGTGTGAAAAAAGAGAAGATACTTTATTGATTAGTTCAAGACGTTTGGTAGTGTACAATTGTGTAAAAATATGCTTATGCTTATTATTTAGAGATCATTTTGATATCCAATGCCAGTGTGGTGCCTTTGTGCACAATATGACACACATACTGAAGTGCCCACCTGCAGTTTAGAGGTCCTTATACCCACCCCCACTGACGCCGCAATATTTAAAGTTCTCCATCGGCTCAAAATGAAGAGATAACCTTGAGATTTCCTTAACCTACAATAAAATTTTAAGTTGGTAATGAAAAAAAAAACAAATCCGACAGTGTTCGTTAGATGTTATTTCAAACAAAGGAGCAAAAATTATAGAAACATCGTTTACAGTGTGAAACAAAAATGAAAAGCGTGTTTGGTTCAAAGTTTGCAAAGTTCAGTTTTCACAAATTACCGGTTGCCGTAAAATTATATTATAAGTTCGTATTAAATTCTCACACACTTTGGTTGGATCACCTTTGGTACGATAGACCTTATAATATACGTATATTTAAAGAAATATATTAAGTAAAGTAACTTATAAATAAATTATGGTCCTTCATATAAACAGCCTGTGAGACAGAGAGACGTTCAGACGGCATATCTCTGAAACTGTTCTCTGCTGCACTGGAGGATGCCTTTAAGGTTCTGGACTCGAGAGGGCTAGGCATCCATCAGAAGAACCGAGCTTACTGACATAGCCCGAAGAATTACCATACTTATGTGGCAGTGGGCAGGGCACATTGCTCGCAGAACGGATGGCCGATGGGCCGAAAAGTTCTAGAATGGCGACCGCGTACCGGAAGACACAGCGTTGGAAGGCCTCCCTCTACTCAGAATAACGACCTGGTCAAGGATCGATCAGTGTGGCGACGCTTGGGGGAGGCCTATTGCCAGCAGTGGACGTCTTTCGGCTGAAATGATGATGATGAATTATGATATAAACAGGCAGCCAATGCAAAACTAGGATGGTCGATGGGGCCGAAAAGTTTCTATAAAGCCAACCGCGTACCGGAAAACGCAGCGTAGGAAGGTCTTTCACTAAGTGGACCGATGATATGGTGAAGGTTTCGGGAATCCGATGCATCCGAGACGCACGGGGCCGGCCAATGCAGTGACACTTGGGGGATGTCAATGTAGAGGTAGTAGAGGACGTCTTTCGGATGAGATGATTATGATGTAATGAGCGACAAAATTATAATATTTTCACAGTTAAGACTGTGGGACGCAGATCTCTGCAAGTAGCAAGGGGTCGTAATCCATCAAGCGAGTCCAATGCGGGTTTTTGCAACTACAATCCAAAGCTACGTTCCATTTAGTAATAGAACTTAAAAGGTAAAATAAATAGCAGCTGTAATCGAAGTTTCAAAGGCGGAAATTAAAGCCTTCGAGAGCAAGATATTTATTTCACGGCGAATTAAACCGTACCTTTGATGAGTTCAACGCGAAATCCGGTAACAAATTGGAGATGTCTGCCGGGATGTTAGGATTGAGGATCTTTGTCTTATAGCGATAAGGATTACATCTCTAGATGATAAAGAGCATATTGGCTCAATTAATCTTAAGCCTGAACGAATCCGAATCAAATATTATGATCGAAGTGGGTTTCTTGAAAGTTCTCGGTAATGGGAGAATTATTATCAAGTATTCGATTTCAGAATTTGAGGTAATTATCAAATTTTGCAAAAATAAACTCTATGTCATTTGTGATAAAATCAAAATTGCATTGTAGCTGAAATTTTAGTGCCATTCAAATACAAATGATCACTAAGGTCCACTTGCGCCAATAACTTAGCTCAGAGTTATTTGCTAACTCTAGGTTAAATTGAAAACAAGTCCTACATAAATTGGTGTTTAATCTCGTGTTAGTACTGTTTTAACTCAGAGTTAAGTTTTTCTTGCAAGTTAGTCTTCAAAATAAACTTAAAATCCATAACACAAAAGTTGGTGGCGTTGGATCAAAATTATTTCGAATTATGAATTTAGATACATAACATAACATTACGCTTGTCTTTACGGTAGAAGTGGACAGAGGCGTTTAGCACACGCACTTCTAGCTCCTTATTGTCCCAATGGCAGGTGAGCTTCTTGTAATCAACCAGCACTAATCCAGTCTACGTGCTGCTATTGTTAAAATACCTAACCTGTAAAGCGTACCACAGACAACAAGATAGTTATCAATAATGAAGAAACTATGTGAGTCTGAGCGATCTTCGTGATGGCTTATCTAAACAATTCGATTTATATCGCACCGACAAGCAATTTTTATTAAGTGAAAATGCAACTAAGTTCACATGGATGCAATGCGATGGAATCCGACAGACTTGCACTTGAAATTTAGAAAATATTACGTTGTACGATAAAGCCTATTGAGTATTGACGCAATTTAAGTTGGATCCACCAGAAACGTCTCTTATTATATCAAAATTACAAGAAATGGGGCAATTAAGTAGAACTTTAAATGTGAGTATGTATGTTGGTTTCTTTAGCACCATTGTTTGAACAAAGGTTGATTGTATTCCGGATTAACAGAATGGGCACTTAAGCAAAAACTTTTCGCACAAGCAGAGTTGTAAATAGTGTTTACTTATATAACAAGTGCAAGGTTATTATTCTCTGCTCCTAATTTAGTAGGAACATTTCTTACAGTTACACAGATTTGTTTGTTGAAAAAGGGCTTCATTTTATAGGTGTCAGTGTGGAATGGATGTAGAGGTATACGGAACAGGGTGGATTAGAAAGGAGGATCTTCAGACCGTACGAGTGTTGCGACTGGAGGGCAATTACCCGATGGTTGTGGTCAGGCCCTTGTTTAATGTTTAATTTACGAGAAGAACTTTGATTGCGCGATGTAAGATTTGCGTGAATTCAGCACCCTAATTGAATATCAGTTTTAACAGCACGAAGTACATTCCTTCCCTTTCATTTTGATGACTCAACAACATTCATTGCGTGGTTTACGCTATTGAGTAGACGGATTTTTGAACAAATGAAGCAATGAATGCAAGGAAAGCATACCAATCAAACAATCTGCCTGGCCTAGTATACCAACTACATCGGGGTCGGCTTCCAGTCTAACTGGACACAGCTGAGTACCAGTATTTTACATGGAGCGACTGCCTATCTGACCTCAACAACCCAGTAACTGGGTAACACGGTACCCTTTGGAAAGACGGTGTCAGAATGCCTGGCTTTTGCTCATGCCTAACGAAGTAACAACTGTCAAATATCTACAAATGACAAACGGGACCAACAGTATATCGTGCTTTCCAAAGCACGGAGGAAATTTCATATGTAAAGATGTTCACCCATCCACGAACCGACCTCGGCAAGCGTTGCTTAATCTTAAAGATCGACCCTTGTGGCTGTTATAATTTAGCCATGAGTTCCTCTGCGAGTTAACCATGAAAGTCAACCATCGAGTAGAAAAAAAATGAACTATTATATTATACTTTTTCCCTGTTTGCTGATAAACATTCCTAGTCTTTCCAAGCGAAAATATTCTGAGAAAAAAAACATAATGAAACGTTTCATATTTGAAGGGAGGTGGAGGCATGCTCGTTTCTTGCAACAATTCCTTCCAGAAAGCGGGTGAATGTTCCTAATAAAAACATAATAAGCTTAGAAAAGGTCGCGGTACCGTGTGAGACGTCAGACGACACCGCGCGCATAACTCATACTGACACCATTATATAACTCGTGTGGTAGGAACCTCCCTGATAACGCGACGCAATTTAAATTGCGTAGACATAGACATTAAAATCGCAAAGCCACTGGGCTCTTCAACTTCCCCCGGTTGAACGCAAAAGTGGACCATATTCAAAAGGCAGCTTGGTTCCTATAGGATTTATAGAGTTGCGGTTGTGCTTGAAATTGTTGCAAATGTTATGAAGAATTTTGTTTGTCTATAAATGCGAAAAAAATACCTATTTTGAATACGAGAAGAGTTGGTACAGCACTATGCAATATTTAGCTCCACAGATAATCTCAGTTAGGTATAAGTACAGGCGTTACACCGATATTTTAAGTCATTTCCTCCACTCGACTCAACCCGACTCCTTCTATCCCCTACAATCAAATAGGCTTATTTTTAATGACCTTAACGTCCTCGACTCGAAGTTGAGTGGAGTACAGGAAGTTTTCTTCAGAGGGAGCCTATATGGGTAAGATACAACGATCAACAGAGCCAAATCTTGTGTACGGGCCAGTTTCTGAATGGGGTCTTTGGAGTTAAGAACGCGTTAAACTATACTTTAATGCCAAACGTTTGAGATGTTTTCAGGAAAGTAGAGTTGTACAAAATATGCTCAATTAAAAATTCTTCATTCAGTTGACGTGCTATTTTATTACGTACCTATATTTATATGGGTTTCTTAGTTAATGCTTGGAAACACCCTACTTTCCCACACATTGTATACGTGCATGTTAAAAGTTGTGTCATTACTTATTGTATTAGCGGGCGTGTTGGTTAGAGATAAGCCGGCAATCCCGGAGAAGAATTGCCAGGAAATGAGCCGCGGGGTCATGGAGAGCTGCCGGATATTGGTCGGTACAGTTGTTCCTTTTCACGACGGCGGGTTGGTCTTAGTCATGTGTGTGATGCATATGCACATTATTTCTGTGTACTCAGGCGATACTGAGCGCTAACGAGCTTACTCACACAGAAACAATTGCATGTGCATCACACACACACGACTAAGGGCCAATTTCACCAATGAAAATTGTACTAATCGCGATTAGTTTCTTTGGTGAAATCGGCCTGAAGACCCGTCGTGAGATAGAACAACTGTGCTTACTTTGTTTTGATAGCATATTATTAGCAGAAAACTGAGCTTAATTCTTGTGAAATGTGGGACAGAAAAAACAAAAACCGGCCAAGTGCGAGTCGGACTCGCCCACGAAGGGTTCCGTACCATTATCGCAAAAAACGTCATAAAAATAACGTTTGTTGTATGGGAGCCCCCTTTAAATATTTATTTTATTCGGTTTTTAGTTGTTGTTATAGCGGCTACAGAAATACATCATCTGTGAAAATTTCAACTGTATCTATAGCTATCACGGTTCATGAGATACAGCCTGGTGACAGACAGACAGACAGATAGACGGACCGCAGAGTCTTAGTAATAGGGTCCCGTTTTACCCTTTGGGTACGGAACCCTAAAAAGGTCACCTCAAACCAGATGCAACGTTGCGACTTTTTTAAGACAGAGATACAATAAAGAAAACCTTTTAACTAAACAATTAAACCGACGTCTAAAGCAAGACACTATAAAGGGAAAATAACTGTTTTCCGAAGTCGACGTCTTTGGTACCTATTGTTTTGCATTTTTCGACACAGACTTCAGGAAACAAAAAATATTTTTTGCTTTTTAGTGTTTTGCTTTAGAAGTTGGTATTTTTTTTTTGTTAAAATGTTTTTTTTATGGTTGTTACCTCATATTACCATGCAACTCATTTACGACAGAGTGTATCTAATTGCAATTCCAAAAAGCCCAAACACGACTAGGATACTGTGTTTTATTACGGAGTTCCAGTGCCTACCTTCGGGCTTCATTATCAGATCAGTTCGATGGTATCATTTCATCGCCAGAATATCACACACGCACTACCTTCATACTCACATGCACACTCTTACGCATAATAGTAATACAATAAATTAGTGTAATTTTGATACTTGAGCACCGCACCACACTTGTAATGGCAGCTCGAACACGTCACGGTGGTGACGGAAGGAACTGGTGCTTATAGCACAGGAATCCTCCTAGTTTAAGCCCAGTTGTACATATTTTGTATCTTGCCCCTAACTTAATGATTCTAATTTAAGGTACAATCATTCAATCAAATACATGTCGCATCAAGGCTGGCCGATGCTTACTAATTTTTATTACGGATCGACACTGATTCTACGACGTGTTAGCTCTAAGGCTGTTAGTACTCAACTGCCATATTCTGCTGTCCCCACTGCGCAAGCGGTTAGAATAAGCGCGCCAATCCGTAGTTATTCTTGCTTTGCCGCCAGATGGCGTGCTTGCGATTTGTTTTAACGTCCGTACTATAGACTAAACCCGACATACATATAAATAAATAGTCCTGATGAAAATGATACCATCGAACTGATCTGATGATGAAGCCGGAAGGTAGGAACTGAAACTCCGTAATAAAACAATGTATCCTAGTCGTCTTTGGGCTTATCGGAATTGAAATGAGGTGTACTTTTACTCTGGCTATAAATAATTTTCATGGTAATATGAGGTACCAACCATTTACCAACACTAAAAAGAGTAAAACAAAAAACTTTTTAACAATTAATTAAACCGCCTTCTAAAGCAAAATACTACAAAGCGTTTCTGTCTAGAGCGTCCAGAGGTCCTAGGTCAAGAGGTCAAGTGATTTTTTTTTTTTCACTTTTTAGTTGTATCTACCTAATAGGCAAGTCTTAAGTAAGGTACTTATAAGGCCAGAATAGTTTACCCGAATACCATGAATTTTGAACATAACCGGTGAAATGAGAGTGTACCAAGGTGAACTGAACACATCTCCTGCTCCTTTAAAGTATACTGGCATGATGTTATGCAATGGTATAAACAATAAACAGACATGCGATATCAGCAATACCGAGAGATTTGCCGTTATTTATTGAAGAGTTCTGTTGTATATCTCCGAAATTCTTCATCAGATCTTCACCAAATTAAAATGGGACCAATTTCGGAACATACTCTATCAAACAAATAAAGAATTATCAAAATCGATCCAGAATTGAACTTTTTTGTTTTTTAGTTGTTGGATTGATTGTTATCGGTGAACATACACAAAAAAAATACAAACAAACAAGAAGTCGAACATATAACCTCCTCCTTTTTGGAAAGTCGGTTAGAAAGGTAAAATTGTACGGGATATCGAAAAATCACGTGAACAGTTCCTCACATTTTAATAATTATTTCGACTATCGCCTTCGCTGACATCGAATGCCACCTGTCTAGAGCCTCAGGTAAGTAGATTACAAGTAACTAATTGAACATTGTTTTAATGAGAAAACAATGTGCTTTACATTTAATTATTTAGACACGAGACGTGTTTGTTTATGTTCGTGTTAAATCAATTATGCACGCACCCTCTGAAGAAAATCTCATCTAGGGAATTATTTTACCCGCAAAACACTTTTAAATAAAAACAGTCGATGTACACATCGTAGTCATATAACATTTTACGATTTGTTCATCGACGATTGGCCATATCATTAATACGGGGTTCCGATAAAAATGAAGATACAACGCTTGTACAGTTTTCTATCGTTAATAAACACTGCACTGTGTTCCTCAAATCATCACATTATTTAGATAAACCATTTATTTAGTGCACACAAAAGACACATCATCATCATCATCATCATCATCATTTCAGCCGAAAGACGTCCACTGCTGGACATAGGCCTCCCCCAGGCGTCGCCACATTGACCGATCCCGTGCGTCTCGCATCCAGCACCTTCCCACAACCTTAACCAAGTCATCGGTCCACCTAGTGGGAGGCTTTCCAACGTATCGTCTTCCAGTTCGCGGTCGCCACTCCAGAACTTTTCGGCCCCATCGGCCATCCGTTCTGCGAGCAATGTGCCCTGCCCACTGCCACTTAAGT
The DNA here is from genome assembly GCA_949775005.1 of Orthosia gothica. NCBI lineage: Eukaryota > Metazoa > Arthropoda > Insecta > Lepidoptera > Noctuidae > Orthosia > Orthosia gothica. The sequence continues at coordinate 2,038,105 of OX459037.1, forward strand.
TTGGCAATTCTTCGGGCTATGTCGGTAACTTTGGTTCTCCTGCGGATATCATCATTTCTGACGTGATCACGCAAGGAAATTCCGAGCATAGCCCTCTCCATTGCCCAACACACAAAGACACATCACAACACACAAAATCACAATCACATTTATCACTTTTAAAGCAAGAGAATGTTGTCCGTATCCATGATGGTTTGCATAAACAACGAGTCAATAATGAAAATAGGGGGAATTCGACCTTAGTACTAAATCAAGATAAAAAGTAAAACGAAAATTTTATTGCTCTAAACCTAATGCTCTAAGGTCTAAACTCGTAATTTAGGAACATGAAAAGTGTGACATGTGTATTTACCCTGCTGGGTAAGGATGGGTTTTTCGTCTCTGGTATGTATGTTATGCTTGTATGTATGTAATATTTTTATTAACTCGTATCTGTCAAACCACTTGACGGATTTTAAAATTAAGAAATCGGTAGATAGGTCTTGGCCACCCAAGTGTTCTTAGATAAGTGCCGTTAAGAAAACACATTACCCTCCTTCGGCAGTCGGGTAAAAAGGAACATGGCGGATTTTGGGCGCCATATTGTGAGGTTTGCAATTTTTTTTTCTTCGGTACCCGTCGAGTAGGGTATCAAAGTGAAAGGTTTTTATTGTGATTACAAACATATATATCACTTATATGTTTAAAAGTCATTCGAAAAAAAAGTATAACTAAAAATTGGTAAATAAAAAAAGTTAATAAAATCAAAAAACCCGACTGCAAACATTGAGATAATATGTACTACGTACTAGAGAAGCTATCCTAAGCAAAATACATGCTCCATTTTGTCAATTTTGACAAGAGTTTAAACTAAAAATGCGCTGCAGCGCTGAAACAATAATTAGTCGTCTAACAAAACAATATAAACATGCAGCGCTAGAGCGCTTCTAAGGTGTAGTTTTCTCGCGACCAAAAAGACGGAAGCGCCGTGATTTTCATGGCGCTTACGCGTTTCGTACAACGTTCTGCAACACCTTGTCATTCATATAGACTAATTTGCTGACTGACTACAGAAGCGACATAGCTTTATACCTAACAAGCTTCATTAGAATTTTCACTTTTTCAAAATGTATTACATACATACATAAACTCACGCCTTTTTCCCATGGGGGTAGGCAGAAACTACAGAACGCCACCTGCTACGATCCTTACATACTTCTTTTGCTTCACACACATTCATACACACACGTCAATTCAAAATTTATTAATAGTTGCAATAACCGACTGTTAAAGTATAAGTCAAATGCGCTTACAATAAGTTAAAAAATATCAAATAGGAATAGGGAATTTTACAATTTGCTTGAAACACGAATCTTCTGTACTTTTTATTATAATAATACCCCTTAAATAAACAAAATGTAAATTAAGTCTTACATTATGTAATAATTGTTTTTCATCTTTCATTTTTTATCTTTTTTCATTTAATAACTACTGTCAGTTCTTTTTCTAAATATTTATTTATTTATTTAAACTTCATGTACAATGGTGATACATAGGCGGACTTAATGCAGCAAGGCATTCTCTACCAGTCAACCTTTGGGTTAAAAAGAACACAGCAGTGGTAGGAGTCCAAAAAAAAAATGAACAGTAATTAAAATTAGAATGAATGGATGGAATGGATTAATATATGTTAGATTATTATTTTCCTCTTTAAAAAGAAACGTCAGCTAATTCTACCTACACTTGTTACACAAATTGTCACATCTTAATTTTTAGTCTATATGAAAAATTTCACAACATGACGTCCACCAAATATTTTGTTCAAATTATATATTAAAATGATTATCTAGTTACTCATCGATGAAAAGTTATTTCTTTGCACTTCGCCGTATTTGTTGAATTATTAGTGCAATATCTTAAAACACACCACGGCATATTTAATGCGTCTGAACGTTTTTTTCGTTTAAAAACAAAAAATTACTTAAGCTGTCAAGATCTAGCAAGCAAATGAGTGAAATGCGGCTAGAAAACCGCAATTGAACGGCACGCAGTAGTGATGTGTGATGACTTCTCTAGTGCGTAGTACATTATTACCTCAATGACTGCAAAGTTGTAAACAAGAAGAAAATTATGCTGTGCAGTCGGAGGATATTTATAGTTTTGGTCAGCCAGCTCGGGATTATGTATCCTCCAACTAAACTAACAGCATCTTCATCTTGTTCATATCTTTGCAGTCGGGTTTTTTTTTACGATAGGATCATACAATGTTTTATCATATCGTCAATTTATCACGTTCATGAAAAGACGACACGGCTACGACATAATATAAAATATTTACGTGACGTTGTTTATTGCAGTTTCTCGTTAGCATGATGGCTCTAGAACTCTTGAGCATGGCATCGACATATTTTTAACAAGATTGTTACGCCTGCACAGACAACAGATACTTGATATTGTGTTTTTTTTTGTACACGGAGTAAAAGTATACGACATTTTTTTTTTGCTTTTACGATTCCACTGAATCAGTTTGAAAATTAATTCTGGTATCTAATTTCTATAATTTTTTCAGTTGGTTATCTAGTTATTTTATTTTAAAAGCACTATTCTTAAAGAAGACAGAACATATAGTTTTTACTCGACTGCCGAAGGAGGTTAATGCGTTTATCAGTCTATGTATGTATGTATGTATGTAAGTATTTATGTAAGTATGTATATATGTATGTATGTTTGTTCCTATATGGCGTTCCAGAGACCAAACGCGTTGGCCGATTTTGATGATTCATACTTCAATCGATGCGTCTTAACCCTGCGAGTGTCATAGGCTACATTAAAATTGGACAATAGTAAAATGGCGGATTTAGGGTGCCATATTGTGGGGGACAACATTTTTTTTTCTTCCAAACCCATCGTGTGGGGTATAAAAATAAAGGGTTTTAAGAGGTGATTTCAAAAATATATAACACTTACATGTTTAAATGTATCTAATTCGAAAAAAAAACGAACCAGAAAGTTATAAATAAAAAAACTTAATTCAAAAAATAAAAAAACCCGACTGCTACAAAAGCGAACTAAAAAGTCGTAAACAAGGAAAAAATCATGCTGTTCAGGCGGAGGATACACAAGATTTTGGTCAGGCAGCCCGCGAATATGTATCCTCCGACTGCACAGCATGTTTTTTTCCTTGTTTACGACTTTTTAGTTCGCTTTTTAAAAATTCTTTCATCTATGGAAAGCTACATTATGCCCGAGTTACAGCTATAATTTTGACGGGAGCGAAGCCGGGGGTCAGCTAGTCTCATATACGCTTATAGAAATTGTATGGGGACCAGTAACGTCGCGGCAGCACTATTGCGTGCAGCGTGTTTCGGAATCATACCTTTATGGCCCCTCTTGGTACGTTCCGTTCTGTCCGGCGTAGTACGGATATATTTTTTAAGCGATGGCCGCTATACTTTTTATTTTTGGGAATATATTTGTTTGTGACTTTTTCAAGTTAACTTGGTGTTTGAGCGAAGTTCGTTTTTAAGGAGATTGCAGCCTTTGTAAGTTAGAAACCCACAACCTGCTTTTAGAAACCCAACTGTACCGTCGCCATCGTTAAGATCCATTCTCATAATTTCTCACAGATTATGTTAGCAAATACATGTACATGAAGTATGTTATGATCCTTATTAACTTGGCCTCAAGCAAAATGTAATGTACTTACATTGTCGACAAGGACATATTAGGTAGCTACCTAACTGTTTTATTACATGAAGGTTGCTTACGTGTAATAAGGTTTTATTGGAATTAGTTCACATCTTTATCATCTGCATAATTTTAGATATATACCAGGTGGGATAATCTGTCAATTCAATCAGCTTTATTTATGAAAAATTTAGGTTTAACATTGATCAGCAAAAAAATTTGCATTGATTGGTACCTAATGGCTGGAATGGCATACTGATAAAAAAATCTGGCTGCATATAAGAAGAAACTGTGTTTAGACCATAACAGACTGATATTTTTAATTCAAACTGAATAGTCCCAAAGCTGGGAAAAGTTCTCTCCCATAGCATCTTCCAGCATTAGCATCCCTTCTTCCCAGTAATGTGCCTTCTAAGTCGTCACACCAGCGTTTCTTAGGCCTCCCTTGGTGGCGATTGATATTATTAATTATTATTATTATTATCTAACCCCTTAGATCCTAATTACGCCCGAAGCCATAGTGTGTAAAAGGATTTGGCGGCCAAAGCATCATCAGGCGTCGTGTTACGTGTACAAGTCTCAAGTGGCCTTTCACTACTACCATAGATTATTATGGTATAGAAGGGAAACTCTATTTATAATAATCTCAATCTATTAATGACAATCTGACACGACCGGAGAGTGGAAGATCTATCGTAATATTTGTGACACTTATCGTTTCCCATTACCCTTCCACGATACGGCGCGAACTTACGAACAAGTTAGTCTTATAATCTAAGGCTATTTCATGGAAACTTCTTGAACTCCATTCGAGATTTGTCATTGAGCCATGACAAAGGAAGAAATCCTTAATATAGATCTTATCTATCTAATCTTATCTTATCTAATCTTCTTGTCCTTGTTCTATGTTACTTGGGGTCGGCGCAACATGTTTTCCTCTTCCATACCGTCCTGTCCCCCGTCACGCTAACACTGACTCCGTTTTCTTTCATATCTCTCCTTACACAGTCCATCCATCCATCTTTTCTTCGGCTGTCCCCTCTCTCTTCATGTATCCACATTTATATTCATAACTCTTTTAGTAACATGCGTTTCATCCCTCCTCATCACATGACCCTCGATCAAGATTATATCAATAAATAATAAGCTCTGTCAGTTTGATTAAGTCGAGTGGAGAAAACCATAGACGAAGTAAAGTTGCATGTCCTTGTGTCGCTTCTGTACACTCGTATTCTGTGTCGCTCAGCCAGACAGTATAAACATACTATGTTGTCGTGTGTCCATAATTGGTTCAACTCGCCATCTGACGCGTGACGCCTGACGCGAGCCTGCGTCAACAACATTATTATTCATGCTGATCACCCGATTGACTTGATGTCGCCGCGTCATTTTATACATTAGGTATACAGCGTGAGTTTTCCAAGTGGGAGTGGATGGCCAAATCCGAAATTGTGAGGAATAGCGAAAAACACTGAAATGTGTCTCGGGCCCGATTTTGAAGAAAACTAAATGATGCATTCATTGGATTTTCAAGTGACACTCAGCCTTTGTCAAACATAACTGTGAACCGAACCGAACCGAACCGAACCGAAAACGTGGAGAATGTGAACCGAAGCTGAGACGTCTAACTAGGTGCAGCGAACGGAACTCTTGTAGAAACCGAAGTGTCGTTGCAGGACGTCACTCACACGCAGTTCACGACAAAACCTAGGAACGCGTCATTTTTAATGCATTTTATAGTCCTGTTGACGTCTATATTACAATATTGTGTACTTTTTGACACATTTTATAATGTTTTCGATATCCATCATGGCCACGTGTCACGTGCCAGTAACTGAGTAATGGCTAAAGTCTCCGCCAGATATAAAAAAAAAAGTCAATCCGACATATATAGACCAAAAAGTATAATGATAACATGATTTATTATTTATTGAGATGTATTGATACTTTTAGTCTCAAATAAAAGGTACAGGCGTAGAACCATTTTATCCGTTTAAATCATGTAAAAAGTGAAAGGGTCAAGGTCGCCCCTTACCGCTATACGTTTGTTTTGATCGTGTTAGCGACACTGCCGTTACATTTTCTTCGTATCGTTTTGAAATATTAGTATAAATACCTACATTGGTGGACAGGTGTTAACGACTTTTATTTTTTTGTTATCTGGCGGTGACTTTAATACGATACCTCTTGGCCAAACTGATGTCATATTTCTTTCTCTTCGGAATTTATAAAGGACAGCCGGCACCAACTTGACATGCTTTTCGAGGCACGCATGTGTTTAGATGTATTGTCCTCGCCAAACTTCTTGGCCGCCCTGAAGTTGGCTACAATAGCTGCGCAGTAGTAAATCTCATACAAAAACAGCACCGATCCGTGGCTCGCGCAACGGAAACCCAACTTCAGGGCGGCCAAGAAGTTTGGCGAGGACTATAAAGATGATCACCCACTCTCGGACCGAAATTAATCAACGCTTATCAAAGCAACTTTGAAGATCAACCCGAGCAGCTTTTATTAATAAGTATTAATTCAGTACTTCAGTATGAATTATATTTTGATTTAAGATTTTACTGTCGAGCCGTTTAGCCGAGAACTTTTGAGAAACTTTGGTTATTAGACCTTTTTAGTGACTGTGGCTGAGGTCAAAGAGAAAGCGTATCGCGGGAAGCTGAGTCGAAGATAGGAGTCAATTTTTTTGTCATTCGCTTCTATGATCTAAGAAAATCTATGATATGATGACATCACAGATCAATATGATTTCTTTTTATCATTTGTACTAGTGCCGTGTAACCCAATGAACTTCAATAGAAAGAAACTTAACGATGTCTACTTAGATATTGCACGTCACTCATCATCATCTTCCTGCCCTTATTTTTTTTGGGTGGGCAATCCTCCAATGACTTCCTCCCGCTCTGGGTGAAGCGGGAGGGCGTGTCAGACTTTTACTGACTAAAACCCAGCCGTGTTCCTTCAGTTGCTTGAGCCAGGGCCGCGGTAACTCTTTTTCAAATTTATCCGCGACCCAGACAGGCATCGGCCCTAGCGGACCCCGTCAGTTTGCTGACATCTCTTTGAGGCGCGCGTGGAACACTACGCGCCGTTGACTCGGGCCTGGTCCTTATCGGACGGCGAGCTCCCCATTACTCGCCGACCGCAAGCCCTACGGTGGCCGGGAATCTGCTTGCGACTCCCGACGCCCAGGGCGTCTCCTGTGGTGGCTTGGGGCGTGAGGGCGCCTCCATTGCGTTTCCCTCACGCGTTCTGCCTCCTCTTTCGCGAGCATTACTGCTTCGCAGAAGGAGGTGACAGCTTGCCATGCCGTCACTCCGTACCATGGCCTGAACCAGGGCCGGACGCGAGAGGTTGCCACCGCCGATCTCTTCCACGAGGACACGGCGTTGCTCCGACCAAGCGGGACAGACCTCCACCGTGTGCTCCACCGTGTCCTCTGGGCGATCCTCACAATGGTGACACCCGGGCGTTTCCTCCCGCCTTATCCTGAACAGGAACCTCCCGAAACAGCCATGTCCGGTAAGGACCTGCGTCAGGCGGAAGGCGAGGACGCCGTATCATCTTCCTGCCCTAATCCTATGTTACTTGGGGTCGGCGTAACACGTTTTCTTCTTCCACATCCTCCTGTCCCCTGTCACGCTATCACTGACTCCCTTTTCTTTCATATCACTCCTCAAACAGTCCTTCTATCTTTTCTTTGGCCTTCCTCTCCCTCTTCTATTCCTGTCATATTGCTTATCACTGTGTTTTGAAAATCCGCACATTACCTATTGATGAATACCACTACTACTAATTTACTGTTTTGAAAAAGCATAAATCTGCTCATATCACCAACGCTATAGAAGTCAAAACTTGTTGAACGGGCTGTAAAATGGGAATTGTTAAAATGTCTAATGTTATTTCAAATGGAGTATAGGTAAAACCATTGGTGAACCATGGGCGTCTGACGCCCAGCAAACGCTGAGTTGGTAACCCTTTTGGTAAGGGCACGCCCGGCGCAATTCTTAAACATTATGTTAAATACAGGCCTGTGGATCCCAGCCAAGGGTCAAGACTGGGGCCCATAGCAGCCCTGCAACCCCTGGATCTACAGGTCATATACCTGCGAAACTGCCGTACGCGCAGCAGCGGTAGCTAGGGGTTTGTTGTTTATGGCTGAGCTCTTACCTGGGTTATCCGTGGCGGTCCTCTTGTACTTGATCAATCCGGTGCCAGGACGAGGATTTAGGGATCAGATATATATAATAAAGGACACGGCTGGGATGAGGGACACAAACGCGTTCTGAGCCGGGGTCCAGCTGCCAAGCAGACACATACACGGTCCCGGCAAAAGCTGCTTGGCTCGCGAAATATGCAAAAATACGAAACACTACACCAATCGCGATATCCAAAAGAGATTCTATCTCGGATGAGTGAATTACTTAGAAATTACAATTAATTCAACAAAACCCTTCAAAATCGTTCGCACACGTTCGACCTCAGTTTTCCAAGTCCAGTGTCAAAACGTCAAAGTTCATTCACACGCTGTCAAATCGGTGACAGCTAACAGACAACAAATTAAGAAAGAATGAACGAACGATGCGATCGTAACACATTGTTTGTACTTTTTAGGGTTCCGTAGCCAAATGGCAAAAAACGGAACCCTTATAGATTCGTCATGTCTGTCTGTCTGTCTGTCTGTCCGTCCGTATGTCACAGCCACTTTTTTCCGAAACTATAAGAACTATGCTGTTGAAACTTGGTAAGTAGATGTATTCTGTGAACCGCATTAAGATTTTCACTCAAAAATAGAAAAAAAAACAATAAATTTTGGGGGTCCCCATACTTCAAACTGAAACTAAAAATTTATTTTCCATCAAACCCATACGTGTGGGGTATCTATGGATAGGTCTTCAAAAATGATATTGAGGTTTCTAATATCATTTTTTTCTAAACTGAATTGTTTGCGCGAGAGACACTTCCAACGTGGTAAAATGTGTGTAAACCCCTGTAACTTCTAAAATAAGAGAATGATAAAACTAAAAAAATATATGATGTACATTACCATGTAAACTACCACCGAAAATTGGTTTGAACAAGATCTAGTAAGTAGTTTTTTTTTAATACGTCATAAATCGTAAACCGCAATTTACCAAGTACGGAACCCTTCGTGCGCGAGTCCGACTCGCACTTGGCCGGTTTTTACTATTTTTCTGTTACTTTGTGATTGTTGCTTTTGTGTTGTGTCTGTGTCGAATAAATGTTTTCTATTCAACTACATAAATGCGAAAGTTTGGATGGATGTATGTTTGTCACTCAATGACGCCAGAACGGCTGAACGGATGAAATTTGCCACAGAGATAAATTATAGTCTGAAATAGCACATAGGTTTCGCAGGCGGGCGAAGCCGCTGGCTGAAGCTAGTACAAACATAAACTAACGTCTGCACTAACCTAACAAATTTTCTCCTACTCCTCCGTTATTCTTTTCTGATTCATTTCGTTGCAGGATCCAAGACAGGTAAATTCATTCTCCGGGACTTCGTCGAGCTTCATTGCCTCGGCGCTTTTCTGGTGGTCGCCACTGTTGATTCTGGCTTTCAGAAGTTGCAGTGGTTTGGGAATAGTGCGGTGGGATTGTCAGAAGCTAACGTCTTCGTCGGCAGGAACTACTGAACGCCACCTGTTACGATCCTTACATACTTCTATTACTTAATTTACTAATACCTTATAAATACCGTGCATGTTCTAAGTTAACCTAACATATTCACCCAAAACCCTTTAGAGTTACATAGGTAAACTACGCCTAAACCGACCTTTAAGCAGTGCCATTCGGGGCCTGACACTAACTGTAGACACCGACACACACATAGCCTTCGTCTGCGAGTATATTACAACAAAACTTGAATAAAGACTAAAATATAGGTAATTGAAACAGCTCTATTATACTGTGAAGGTGTTTCAAGTTGGAGGTTAAACTTAAAGTTCATTTTATTGCTATAGGATTTTAAATGAGCCTTGAAGGAGATACAGTCGTTGATTGTGCCTCAGTGACCTTATTGATATTTCGACGAGATTTGATATATATTACACCGATATGCGATTTTTACCAAGCGATATTGCAAGTACACATGGACGCAATGCAGTCCAATTTCACCGACGTGCACTTGAAATTTTCTTAGAAAATATTTCTACGATATCGCCTATCGAAGGCGATTTGCAACCTAATTGCGTAATTGAGTTCGGCAGGGCAAAGGGAACAACTCGATGAAGGAGTATGACACATTTTCTTTAAATATTTTCGGTGTTGCGTAAATAATTCAGAAAGGGTATGTCCTCCACCCTATGAGTTGAATCTATCCTTTCCAAGACGAATACCCTTTCGAATGTATTACGAAATACGAATGTCGAAATTTTTAAGGTGACGTTACCCTTGCCTATGTATTCTTTGCCGAATTCACTTACGCAAATAGGCTGCAGGCAGGTCCCTTAGACACTAACTTTTTCCGCGGCTTTGCACCCACCCCCCCCAAAAAGTACCGTTCACTTACCGGGATTTAAGTAACCTTTCGTCATGAGAGGTTTTCAAAATCGGATTATAACTTCCAAAGATAACCTCCTATATATAAGAAGATTTTTACCTCTTTATAATATTAATTAAGGTTACTTGTCATTAAAAGCAAATTCGAAATCGATTTTCGATAAAGTATTAATAGAAGCTGTGTAATAATTAAATCAAAACCTAATCGTAAATTTATAAGTACCACTAACTATATAATTTATATACATATTTTAATTTAAAACCGCTAAATATTTAAGCGCTCCTAAATGTTGACTACGAGACCTAATCTTAATTCCATTATTCCAAGTTCTCGACTACTTGAGGATGAAATAATGCCTTAAGCTGATACGTTTCAAGTAATACTTTTAATTAGATGTTGGCATTAATATTTTAATTAAGCAAAAATCTTTCTTTGCTTTCGAAGTAAGATTTGTTTTCAGTATTAATCTGCTTAGCCTTTTTCCAACTATGTTGGGTTCGCTTCCAATCTAACCGGATTCAGCTGAGTACCAGTGTTTTACATGGAGCGACTGCCTATCTGACCTTCACAACCCAGTTTTGGATCAATTTTAAGTTTAGTAATTGGTTTGAACCCAAGGGTAAGTTATATGTGTGGTCAGTATAATTACAATTTACTGATTGAGTATTGAGTCTCTAAACTTCTGTTTTAATATAATGCAATGACTGTCTTGTTGTTTTTGGAATAAAAGCCTCAGTTAATATTTCGTTAATTTTTACATTGTTGATGGGTTTGTGTTTGACCACTACTTCACCTGGTATGGTATGGTAAGCGATGATGGAGCACGCTTACCTAGAAGCAACCTTGTTCACTCTTGACTTTGATACCCCCGGGTTCTACGTACAATATTTTACGTCTCGATAATTAATTTTAATTTGTCATATATATAAATCAGCCTAACCCTATTCAGCAATCCACACAGCTAGACAAAACCATCCCCCAAATTTCACTACATAACCTATATTAATTAATATGTATACGACATCTAACCTAATCATTTCATCTCTGTACACATTAAATCACCGATTGACCTTGAATCCAGATTACCTAATTTCGTATATAGGGCGCAAACATAAGATTAACTCTTCAAAAGGCGATTATAAATTAGAATAACAATTTCGCGTGAAAGATAACGTCTCAAGGAAACGTGATAAGCCTGTATTAGTGTGACACGTAACCGGTTACCGTGTCTCGCTATAATCGTTACAGCGACGTGACGAGACATAATAGAATCTCTTTTTAACGTGCTTACGACTGTCTAACGTTGCCGTGAGTTATTCGTGCTCGTTTTGATGTTGTTTTTAATTGTGTTTTAATGAGTTTAGACCCGCCGTAGAACAATTAGCGATGTCTAAAGTGAAGTGGGATATGTGTGTTAGGCTGAAAACAGAAGTGGGATATATTTGTTGAATGCAAAAGGACGGAAGAGTCAGAGTCGTCAACAAGGACGTTAATCATTTAGCCAGATTTGATACGATTGCGTCAGGACCAAGGGACCTTATTGGCAATCACGCACAAATTTACTGTTTATTGCAAAACTTAACGTGAAAATCGGACAAATTGCATCGCGTTGTGTCAAACTTGAACGTACTTATCGCTGTGATATAAAATTAATAGCGTTGAGCTATGAGGAAAGTCTCTTAGAGTTTATGTCAGAATGATGAGAAAAGCCATTTAGAAATAGGAACCTTTGCTTTGTTAATTAATGCCTACCCTCTTACAAAATAAACAATCATGGTATTAACTTGAATATTAATTGAGTCTTCCTAAGAAGCGGCTTTTCTTTGACCTCCTAAGCAAGAAAGTTAATTCAATGGGCGTTTTCACAAGCTTGTTAGTACAAGTTAGCAACTGACTAATATTGTAAACTTGGTAGTTAATCTCTTCATCAGATTTCAAAAGGTTTAAAACTTAATACTTGTAAGGCGAAATCTTGTTTAGGGCAGTTTGTTCATCGGCTATTTATTTTCAATTATAGTTGTTATTAGAGACGGTCACACTAGTCGAAAAAATAAATCCGATTCGGGCAAGTTTAAAATAGACGACTTTTCGACCGACAAAAGTCGGATATTTGAGCGCCGACTAATCAGCCGAGTCCATAGTTCGCCCATCTCAAGTTATTATAAAAAAACCGGCCAAGTACGTCTCGAACTTCGCACATTTATGGTTCCGTACCAAACCGCAAAAACAAGTTGGTTTTAATAAGAAAAATTAGGAAATTTCAAAGAAAAGTCTGATTTATCAATGTATTGGTATTTCTTAGTATTAAACGTAATAATATTACCAAATTTCAAGTTCATAGGTCAATGGGAACTTAAAAATTCTTCGAAACAAAATTTTGTAAAAACTCTTATGTTTTAAAATATTTATTTAAACAAAAAAAAACAGCATTTATCTACTCAAAGAGTTCTACACAACGATACCCCCTCGATGGGGTAGGTATAATTTGTTTCTTCGCACCCCCTTTTGCTGTATGGGAGCCCCCCTTAAAAACCTTTAAAAGTTGCTTATACTGTGAAAATTTTAAGACTGTATCGTCAACCGTTTGGCTGTAAAACCTGTGTGACAGACAACAGACAGACGGACACGTGAGTGAAAAAATCTAGTGGCAAGTGCCTGTTCGTTGTAGTCACAAGCAATCTCACAGGAACATTTGCATTATAGATAGGAGAGAGTCACCGCAGATGGCATTAAAGGATCGATTAAATGAAGTCGTAACACCCTTTCGTCGATAAACTCGTTTGCATCGATAAAACAGCACCGCTCTCGCCAAAACCATTTATTCACAAACGCGCCATGTTGCGAGTTCATTGGGACTGTTTCTGTGAGGCGTTCGATTGCATACCGTCTATGCAATTGCGAGCTGTATTGCCTCTGTGCCATAGAGGTTTTAGCTCAGCTATTCAATTTATTTGACTTTAACTCATGTACCAATGCTCTATATAACTTGTTCTGGGAAATCATCTAATGTTGAATAAAGAAAATCTTTCCTTAATGTCGAAATAACGTATGGAGTCGAAAAAACCAAAGTTGTTAACAAAGCTCACAAATAATCAAGCTAAAGTGGCAATAGCCCGGACATATTAGCCGTAGCATCGGTGACCGTTGCAGTAGACGTGTTCTTGAGTGAAGATCGCGATCTGGTAAACGTAAGGTGGGACGCCCTCTGGCTAGGTGGAGCGACGATCTTCGCAGGGTGGCTGGTTAACTATTATGTTTTACAAGGCTCTTTTCCCGATAGTATTAAAGGCAGAATTAATCTAGTGGGTTATCTGTCTGGCCCTCATTTTGTCGCCCACTTTGAACTTATCATGGACATTTTTATGCAAAGGAGGGTTTAGAATAATTCAAATTGTATAACTTTGTGTTAAATAAGGTTTTGAAGGCCGTTCGAAAGCCAGAGAAATTATTTGTATTTGATTAAATTTCAATTTCGTATTCTTCTTCTTTGCATGTCGAAGGCAAATATAAAAAGTTAAATATTGTATTTGGCCCAGAATTCAGCCTCGGCAACAACATTTGGTGACGTAGTCATAAGGTCTTCGCAAGTATAGGTGGCAGGGCATGCTGCGCACTCCGAGAGGTGGGCCATGGTCTGCGGAGAGATGCTGCGCAAGTACTGAAGACTGCCATCAGAGAACCCCCAACTGTGAAGGTTGTACTTGTTGCGGCCAACCTGAGTGCGGAGTCTATTTTGGGTTTTCCAGGTCGACCACGGCAGTGTGTGCATAGGTGAGGCTCTCCGATGGTCCGATTAAATTGATTGATTAAATTTCGTATTTATATACTGATTTTGTTTTGGTCTCATTTTCAGTTGAGCGTGTATGGCTAGATGTATGAACGAAATCCGGCATAAGGAGTATACGAAAGGATTGTAACAGGTGGCATTAAGTAATTTCTGCTTGCTTAAGTAAAAAATCTTTCATCCGGTTTCTCAACATTCGATTATCGGGCTGTTATCGTAATCGACGAATAATTGCCGGTTATCTGCTGTGATTGGCTGTTGAAAATTCATTGAACCAATCACAGCAGATAACTTGTGCTTGACAACATGTCACATTAATTCTGCGATAATTTAGCGGTGAGAGGCCCGGCCATAGTCTGTTACATTACAAACCTTCACACATTTTACGGCAAAATTTCAGGTCAATTGGTTGGGGACAATTTTTTTTAAACACGCTTTTTTTAGCTTTCATGTTGTTGTTTCATTTATCTATGAATCTATGTAACGGAATCTTTGAACGTGATTTTCAACCCCTTCAAAACGTCGGATTAATATGAAACTTTGCGCACTTATCAAGGACCGTTGACAATCCAATAATTTAAATAGTTAGTCCCGTTATCCTTACCAGGATCGTCAGCATTAGCGATCTAACTAAAAAAATAATAGTTAAAAAAAAACACGCTTTAATGGAAAAACAAACTGATGAAAATAATAATATTCAATAAATTAAAATTAAGAATAGTGTGATGAACAAAAAAAAAATTTATTGTAAAAAGCGTGGGGTGCTTGATTTCATTTGTTATAATATTTTATTGACAGATATTGGTAAAAGTAGAGTCATTTTGAAAATGTCTTAAAAAACACCCCACGCTTTTTTATTAAGCTTAGGAAGATGAGACAGCTCGAAATGGCATTTGAACATGCTGTGACATGGCCACAAACTTCCATTTAGATAAAAGTGCTTTATTGCAACGTTAATCTGGGATTTAGCGCCAATAACTGCCGCCCACAAGTCTGAGACTCATCTGGGTGATAATAACGCCAACCCTTAACTCCAAGTCCCAATTGGGTGCCAATAACTAACGCCTTTAACGCCGAGTCCCACATGGGCGCCAATAACACCCACCCTTAACTCCGAGTCCCGATTGGGCGCCAATAACACCCGCCCTCAACGCTGAGTCCCACTTGGCGCCAATGACACCCACCCTAAACTCTGATGCCCACTTAGGCGCCAATGAAACCCACTGTCAAGTTTGAGTCCCACTTGTGCGCCAATAAGGCCCAACCTCAATTCCGAGTACCACTTGGGTGCCAATATTGCCCACCCTCAACTTTGAGTCCCACTTGGGCGACAATAACACCCACCCTCAACGCCGAGTCCCACTTGGGCGTCAATATTTTGTAACGGCTAGGTCTGCGCTAGGTAAGCTGCGCAGGCCGCTAACTGATAGTTAGGAGGAAGTTAAGAAAACAGATTGATAAGTTAATACATATATTAAAAGGTTCTACAGCTAGGTCGTGAGTTTTAAGCGCCACTCAGTTCTGAATCATAACCACCACGCGGATAAAATATAAGTAGGGTACCGTCCCTTGGCAGCACGTGGTAGACGCGGGGACCAGTCAGCACTGGCACAGCGATAGGTCGCCGGAACTGTAGCAGCTAGGGTGCGCAGGGTAGGCTGCGCTGGCACCGGCTCACGCGACGGCAGGCTGCAGGTAAAACCAGGCAGCGTGCGTAGGCTTGCACGACGGTAGACCGCAGGTAGGCAGGCAAGGACCTGGCGGTGTGCGTAGGCAGCGTGCATCTAGTTGGCAGCGTACAGCAGTGGGTGAAAGGTCAAGCCTCAGCCCATACAAGGAGAGTTGGCAGCACGTGGCAGACGTGGGGCAGTAGACCGCGGCCGGCTTAGCGGTAGGCCGCAGGGACTGTAGTGGTTAGGGGTGCGCAGGGTAGGCTGCGCAAGCCGCTACGTCCTTGGGTAGCGCATAAGCCGGACGGTACGCCCGTACGAAGAGCCCCTAAATCGGGGCACACAGAGTCATGAGGATTGAAAGTAAGTTATCCACTAAGCCATCGGAATCGAAATGACTGAGTGACAGTAGTCCGGAAAGTTAGAGTTGTGCCGTGTCTTTAGAGAAGTGACTATTAACCGACTAATTTTGATATTAGTATCATTCGACTATTTTCAGTTGAGATCCTCACAACGCTACAATTTCCTGCCCTCAATTCTGAGTCCCATTTGGGCACCGATCGATAACACCTGCTGTCAACTCCAATTCCCACTTGATATTTCCCGCCCTCAACTCCAAATCCCAATTGGACGTCAAAAACACCTGTCCACAAACCAGGGTCCCATTCGGGCGCCACTATCAAGCATTACATCATATCAGCTGTCCTTTAAACGCATGTTCTTTAAACGTTTCATTACGGAAAAACCAGGATCTTAAATGGATATTAAGTACCTATTTTCTTTTTATGGAAAACGAAGAAAAAAAAGTAGGTACTAAAACTAAGGATAGTTGAATTGGATAGCTAAAGCTAAACGATTCAATTGAGAAATTATCTTTAATAGTTCTCATGATATTTTAGTGATAATATGCTAGTACCTAACTGCCTACTATAAAATATAATAAAGGTACTTCGATATTCGGATAAAATCCAAAGATATCGCAAAAAAACGTGCCCCAAATTGAGTAGTAATACTCAATTTGCATCAAACAAAACTTTTAAAGGAAAATGATAGAAACTCATATCTGTCAACAGTTTTTGGGGAAAGGAAAATTCCATACAACACCTGAATAGTTCGTTCGAGACACATTTACATTTTACTAAAAATATATATAAACGTAGGTACACAGATCCATTAATAATCGTGCTTTCCTAGAGCCAGGGCAACGGTTACACATAACCTTTATTTGATATTAACGGTACTTACAATCACGGCAGAGAGGTCGACCCCTACCTGAAATTCCAAAACTTTAAGTTCGTTAAAGTACTACTACTTTCTGAGAAAACTACACCGTTTTAATTATGAATGTTCATAGTTATACCAAAATGATCCATTTTCATTGTGAGGATTCTATATTGGTATTGCTAAAATTAAATTAAGCTGTTTAAAAATTGTTACACATATCTTTTACAAAATAAATAATGCTATGGGTACAATGGCGGTCTTATCGCTGACAACGATATCTACCAGACAACCTTTGGGTGAACTGAACGACCTTATAATGAAAAGGGGGTTGTCTGCGGTGTACAGCTACAGTAAAAATTTATATACATAATTAATACATAATTCTTATACAGATTGAGAGTAAACGTAGCAGTGTTAAGCGTTGTTATAATGTCTAGAACTTTGGAGAAGTTCTGACCACGTCTCCAATCAGCACGTTCCCAACTTTCAACATACGTAATTAAGATCGGCTCACGACTCTCGAGCCTCTCTCACAGATGCGTCTCGATGCTCGACCGCTAAAACACTTGACCTAGCTATTTTTTGCTTTGTTTTTTCTTTTTCATGAATGTAAGGTTCGTAGCAGATGGCGTTCTGTAGTTTCTGCCTACCAACATGGAAAAAGGCATGGGTTTCTGTACGTGTGTATGTATTTTTACCCGACTGCCGAAGGAGGGCAATGTATTTATCAGTCTAAGAATGCATGTTTGTTCTTATGTGGCGTTCTGGAGACCAAATGCGTTGGCCGATTTTAATGATTCTTACGGCAATCGATTCGTCTTAAGCTTGCGAGTGTCACTGGAAAAATTATTTTTCTTCGCAGCCCATTGTGTGGGGTATCAAACTAAAGGGTTCTAATAGGTGATTTCAAAAATATATAATATTTATATGTTTAAATGTACCTAATGCGAAAAAAAAATTAAACTAAAAAGTTATAAATAAAAAAAGTTAATTCAAAAAATTAAAAAACCCGACTGCTTAAGAAGCGAACTAAAAAGACGTAAACAAGAAGAATCTCATTGTGTTCAGCCAGCTCGCGAATATGTATCCTCCGGCGGCACAGCAGAATTTTCTTATTGTTTACGTCTTTTTAGTTAGGGTTTTTTTTATTTTTGATTTAACTTTTTCTTTTTCTAATCTTAATGGTTAAAAAATCACTATATCTACCTTCATAGCCAACGGCTACAATAAACTTACATCAAAGTCTTCACTAGATAAGTTCAACATAAAAGGAATATCAAAGATATATCAAAATAGAACATCAAAGATTTCGAAATTTACAGAGATTTAGATTTCTACAAACTGTTCACCGTTAATACTCTTATCTTTACAATTCTTGCTACCCAAGACCCGAACGCCAGCGTGTAAGAACAACGTGGTTTATAATAAATCCAACATAAAGCGCTTTGCAGCGCTGTAGGATATCGGTGAAAGCCACTTACGATGGCTTACATATCTGAGTGCATTTGCCGAGGCCCGCTGCAGCAAAATGCGGATGCGGTTTTAATAGGGATGCCACACAATATCGAGATAGAAAACTCTCCAGTTCCCTTTTTGAAATTCATGCTCGTTGAACATGTCTCGTAAAGGATCTGAGGCAGATTCTGTAGCTGAAATTTCATTTCTAAAGATAAAATCTGGTAACATTTAATAAAACTATTCCGATAAAGTTTTCTTTGAACCATTTTCCTAAACGTCTTTCAAGTCCTTATCTGTGTTTATCTATGCGTAATATCTTTTAGGTTCTACGAAAAGATTTATTTATTCAGAAAACTTTATTTCTAATAACATGCCTTAACATAAAGTTTATTTGAACTTATAATTCCAAATCAAACTTAGCTATCATAGTTCAAAGTGATCCGTTTAAAAAAACGCCAATTTTATTTGTAAGAACCGAATATAAATAATGTAAGTTCTATTAAAAGATGAGCATTTTAAATTAATATAACAAAAAGGTCGTGTTTCGGCTGAATTTAACATGATGATGATGATGAACAAAAAAGAGACGCTTGATAAACTTGGAAACTAATTGACAGCCCTAGCCTGCTGAAGGTGTCGGTGAAGTAGGGTTGTCAACGTGCCTCAATTAACATAATGCATTAACAGTATCAGTGAGCTATTAACTGCCAACGTGCTCATGTATAACTAAAACTATCTACAATATTCAAATAAAAAAATTCGCCAGCCTTTGTTAGGACAATTTAACGACAGTTTTTAGGTTTTCTATCTATGCCAGCGGCTCGGCCCAAACTAAAGATTTCAAATCCGGTTCGAATAAAAAATAACGTCTCTTATATTAAAACTGTTTCATAATTAGTTCTGAAAATAGCCGAAGATTCAAACTTAGTTTCGGGTATTACAGATGAGAATAATTTAGTTCGAATAGGTTCAATTTAGTTTTGTTCAGATCCAATATGACTCGTGGCGCCTTCTATTTCAGGACTAGGTGGTGTGGTGTCCTCCTTTGCTGCAGTATTGATAAATTAAAGCCATTCATCAAAGAGCGGACACACGTCCGCACCGGCCGGCAGATGAGCGAGCTCTTCCCCGTCCGGCGCACGTGCATGCGCCGCTGCCCTTTATTCAGACGTCACAGGTGGGCTTTTTATTTTTTATTATGTACTCCTTTTTGTGTTCAACGAATTATAATTATATTAAGTGATATCATGAGATACAACATATTATCACCACCTGAGGCTGCAGACAACATTCTATCAGCGACGTTAAAAATAAATGACAAGAAAAAGTTATGCGTAGTCGTGTATAAAAACACAAAACGTGTGGGCGTAACATGCGCTACCGAAATTTCAAGTAGTTATCGCCATGAATATTGATAGTAACTTTTTCTAGAGCCTCTAGATAAAAAATGTCTACCTACACTACTAAGTAGATACTTCAGCAAAATATTAGGCCCCAACTCAATCTGAAATCGACAAATTCTGTGCGATTTGACTTTTGGCCAAATAGTTATGTAACGCTCTAACAAATCCAATATAAAATCAATTCCATTCGAATCGAAATCGAAAAGTATTTGTGAACGAATATGTGACATATGATGCGAATATTCTTGACTACATAAGTATCTACTTATTCATCTTGAACATATTTTTTTACAACTTCAGTGATATATTAAAATACATATTATTTTACAACGCTTTAACGTGTTGTTTCAGCTAAAACATTTAGGCATTTAAGATGAGGTATAAAGAATTAGGACATGATGAGGACATTCGGATTGCTAAGCTATTGAAGGGAACAACAGTAATAAGACGTGTTGGCAGACCGAAAAGAAGGTGAGCTCATAACATAGCAGAAATAGCAGGGAAAGATTGGCAGGCAATTGGTAAAGATAGAGACACATGGAAGAAGTTGGAGGAGGCCTTCACCCAAAAAGGCACATAAATATTTTTTTCATCCCGGCAGTAAATTCTATTGAGATAATTTTCGATATTTACGCGGCAAAAACCTCTGGCTTAAGCTGAATATACCCAAACAGTATATACACCATTTCCTTATCTGTACTTTTCCATATGATTTAGTAAACCACAAACTAGAATTATTATGCTATGCATGTCTTAAAGTTTCAAACCGCCATCATTGAAGCTTCGACTTTGCATGTTCCTCGTACGTACCAGTGGCGTAGTTAGTCATGTAGAGGCCCGGTTTAAACATTTGGTGGAGCCCTTTTTACCCAACTATAGCAAATACCAATGCTAAGATAATATTTCTTACAAAATAAATAAAATAGGTGTTTGAAACTGACTTCGGTAACTTAAATGTTTATGAGGAACGAGCGAAATTAGCTTATATTTTTTTTTTTTTTTTTTTAAATGATTTATAAATTTGGAGCATCCTCAATCGAACAGGCAGTCATCATAACAAATAAAGTTTAATTAATAAAAACAGATAATTCCTCACGGAACTGATAAGTGTTCCGTGAGGAATTATCTATTTTTGATAACAAATAGAACTTGAGATTGTGGTTATCATTTTACGAAAATTTGATTCTACACGTCGGAGCCCCTGTAGCTCTGGGGCCCCGACGGTAGCTACGCCCCTGGTAGGCACTGTGATGACGCGCTGTTTTACTCGATTTTCTTTCCCCGAGTCCCAGCTGCTACCAGTGATACTGAATTATGAATGACGCATCTTGTTAGGGCTCTCAGTTTTTGTAACGCGGTTTGTTGACATCTCTTGGCAATTTTGTGTATGCTGCCCGGCGAGCATGGCCAACTGTGACATCGCTTAAGTCACACTTTTAATCACAGTTTGGTCGATAAACTCATTTTGTCTTAAATGCTAGCACGGCGGCGTGAGATATTTTCTTGACTTGTGGCATAACTTCTTGACGTTTATTTTATTCTTTTTCGGAAATCTTCCAATTTTATTGCAGTTTCGGTTTAACCTTGGCCATAAAAACCATTTATGTTCTAAAAAGCATAGCCCTACGACGCACTGTTTCCGAATTATGGGCCTCCGTATCTTATTTTATTTTGTACAAAACGCTCTATATTTCCAAAATGATATCTCGAAAACGGTATGTCCTAGGCAAAAAATAACCAAAATTTAGTCCCCCCTTTGCCACCTCCATGTTAGCAGCATCCCAACATGATATATAAGTTTTTTTTTTTTTTACATTGCTTGGTTTTCGACTTGAACTACGGTCATGACAAGTTATGATAAAATATGTCATGTCTTACAATTTGTCTTAAATGCTAGCATGGGACAACCATGTGACATAGTTTACAGGTGCGACTTGCTTTTCTTGTTGTTGACTTCATAGTGCGACATAATTTGAATAGGCGATCAAATAAAATAATACGTAAAAAAGTATGCCGTTCATACAGCTAAACAACTTTTTAATTTTGTTGGGAATAAATTAATATTTGACCCACGACCATAGACTTATGCACACTTTATTTTACTTTGTTTGTTTGATAACATATTAAGTGTTTGTTAGAAAGATATACTTATTGTGAAAATTTTAATAATTACTAAAAAAATATAATAGCTTGGACCAATACCGGTGGGCCCCTATTTTTTATATTTTAAATGATTTTTAGGGATTTTATTTAAGAAACATTAAAAAATGTAGAAAGTAAGAAGAATATGGTTTAAAAGAATATAATAAAAAAAAAAATAAAAATAAAAAATATGAACAAACAATAAAAAAAATTACAATTATGAAAAAGGAATAATATAAAATTAATTACAAAATGAATTTATTGCCATTTGGTGCAGTAATTAGAAGGCAAATATATTTTTTTTCAACTGTATAATTTTATCAGCACCTCCGAACGAAAGTGATACATTTTTCTAAATCATCTGTCCAAAATGTGACATTTGTGACAAAATGGGTGCGCCCGTATTAGCAATTAAGACCCGATGAGGCCCAAACAAACGTCAGGAAACTTTCTCACGCCGCCGGTGCTATTATTTAGGACAAAAATGGCGTTATCGCCCAAACTGCGATGAAATGTGTGACTCGAACCATGTCACAGTAGGTCGTACTCACCGGGCAGCAACAAGAAAGGCATGTTGCGCCTTTAAAATATGTCACATATTTGACCCGTGCTAGCATTTAAGACAAATTGTAAGACATGACATAATTTATCATGTCGTGTCACAAATGTCTTGGGTACGCCCATGCTCGCTAGGCTGTATGTTACAGAATTGGTAACGTGTTTGTGGTTTTACGAGGTGTTTTTTTGCGGTCATTATGTCGTGTAAGATAGGTAGTTATTTAGTAGACTTCATTATATAATGTTTAAATGACGAATCAAAAGGAGGACGTTCTCAATGTATATTTTTATTTAAGACCACTCATAACTTTTTATAGAATATCCAATTTCAAAAAATATTTTTATTGTAAAGAGAATTCCTCAAAGTAGATCCCATTTAAATTTCAAAAATAAAATTCACCTGTAAAGGTTGAAAAAAGGTTTATTACTTTTACACTGAATTTTCAATTGTGAAACCGATTCTGTTGAAATTAAGTAAACAGAAACCGAAATAAAAACATTTTAAACAAAAAATAAAATACAGACGAAATCAGGAACTGAAAAGCAAAATTTGAGGCGGGACCAAATTTGGTAGGTAAAATTTTTTTGATATTAAAAAGGTTTTTTTCAAAATACTTCGCGAGTTTTCTCAACATGTCTAAAAAGCATTAGGTTGCGTAAAGCTTAGGGTCAGGTGTCTATTACACCTAGCGGAGTTTTATACTCCAACTTTGTGCTTCACCAAGATACACTGTCTGACCTTTTCACAACTATGTTACTTAATAACAGTAATTTACAAGGAGCTAATCGCATATTTAGAGCTAAAAGGTATATTAGTTTAATATAACTCCGCAAACTAACAGTAACAAATACCCAATGTATCTGACGTTCCGATATGATGCCCAAATATTTGCTTCCTCTATAGTACACAGCTTCCCGACTACCCGTACTTTAGTGAAGCCGCACTTTTGCAGCGTGTTCCGTTTCGCTCGAGTGT